>CM044445.1:103345487-103376750 GCA_024363595.1 Xenopus borealis
AATGAAAACATATGCAAAAGGCTTTATTGTGAAAATCAATAAAATAAAAAAGTTACAAAACAAATGAACTTATTGAAGAATGCAGACGGGCATCTAGTGAATGCAACAATTCTCAATGACAGTCAGGACAAATCAAACTCAGATATTTCCCTCCTAGAGCGACTATAACAGTTGTTATCTATCACAAAAATTTAACCATCTACTCTCTAGGTGTAATCAAGGAAAATATCTCTCTTTTATACAATTTATTTTTACATTTCATATTACTACACTTCCCCTCCCAACTGCATAACTGATAACTGCCAGGATTAGTGACCTGTAGAGAATAGTATAGCAGTACTTGGGCCACTTCACTGATCCCTGCTTGGGTCTTTGTAGCCCAGAACAACTGATTAGCTTCTAGTGTTTGTGCTTGCTGTGGACCAAGATATCAGTCAGCTCTTCCAAGTATAGGAGAAGGAAGAGGAACTCCAGAAATATTTCTCTTCCTTCTCCTATACTTGAATCAGTTGCAGCACAGAACAACTATTAAGGATTTGGACTTTTCATTTGGAAAAGCTGTGCTGACCACCCTCTCTTCTGACATCAGTCAGTTCTTGACATAACGCTGTAACAGCCAGTAAGCCTGCACATGTTAAGTGCTTTCTGTAACTTAAATGATGCAGTCTGTGTCCCTTGCTCCACCTACACTAATAGAATGTTGAGTAGAGAACAAGACAAAAAGGTACAAAATGGTAAATGCAGTCAAAATATTGTGACAAAAATGACTGAAATGCGTTGGGGATTAGCAATGAATACCAAGCATGAGGCTATATATCAGTATGCACGTTGTGATAAGCAGCTGGAATTACCAGAACTGCACTTTGCGCTAATGCTTGGGCTTTGTTGCTGCTTACCTAAGGCTTAATGTTCTTTTAAATCTGCCTTGTAAAAATTCTGAATTTATAGCATGAGTGGGTAGCAGCAGAAAATAAAGTCTTTATTGCTAAACAGAAGTTTGTCATGCATAGTCTGGTGACATTTAGTAGCTGAGAAAAAGAAACTTGACAAGGTTTTGGCAATGAAAAAAGGGTCAGCCTCTGCATGAGCTATATTTATCTCAACATGGCAGCTTGAAATGAGTCTCACTCTGGGTCTCTGCTGAAATAGATCAGGGAAGTTCTGTCAAAGAAAGTTGGTGGATTGGGGAGATTTTAAATGGCTAGTTCTTGATTTTAACTTAAGGTGGTAGCTTTACGATGCCCAGGAGTGAATTAGCATATTCCTAGTGCATTTGCTCCTGGCGAAGTGGTGTGTGGGGTGCAAAGCTGACTCTTGCAGAAATTCGCCTGATAGATTGATAGATGCGGAATGGATTATTGATGCCTCTCCCTATGATTCTCCCTGAGAAAACAGATACTATCAAAAGAACCCATCAGCCATTAGCTGTAAGGGAAATACAGATGATGTACTGAGACCCAACTCTTTTTGCATTGGGACATTACTGTGCTAAAACATTAAAGTTTTTTCCAAAAAATGTTTCCCCATGTTGTAGTGGCAATCATTGGTGTGCCATAAAAGGATTCTAAAATACACTCTCTACATTACAAATAATTCACTCTACCATATAAAATGGTATTCCTGATGCATATAAAATGGTATTCCTGATGCAACAAATGTATTTTTTAGCTGTAATATTGGTGTTTAGGCATCTATATCAGGTCATTCTGCCTGACCCTGTGCTTTCAGACAGAGCCAGCACTATAAAACTGCTTTCAGATAAGCTATTATTTCTCCTACTCATTGTAACCAGAGGAGTTGCGGTGGAATTAGAAATGCAGGTATCAGGAAACTGTTATTTGGGCACCTTCTCATTGTTCTGTTGTTAGTCTGCTGCAGAATAAGGGAGTGGGAGTTGACTTCGCTCCAACTTTCAGTGTTGCAGTGAGAATGACTGAAGTTTACCAGAGCACAAGTCACATGGCTGAGAGCACCTGGGAAACTAACAACATATACCGCCCCATGACAGATTTCATAATTAATTATAAATAAATATATTTTCAGATTTTAGTACAGCACTCTGCTTGGAGGTGTGCTAATAACAGATGCATTTTGGAAAAAAAAATTTTTCCCAAGAAAGAATCCCTTTAAAAAAACAAATCCAATATTTAGAATGAGTGCAACATATAAAATATGAACAGTATTAGTATATTATAGTGCTGAGATCAGAATGGGCCTTCCTAGTATAATAGCTCATCAGTGTCCTGTATTGCTATTCTAAAAAGCTCACATTCTCAAAATGGAAGGTTTCTTCCCTTTTCCTTTTTTTTTGGATGTTTACTTGAAAGTTGAAATATGTCACGCACGTATATTAGATTTAAACTTTTGACTGCCGAATGATAATGACAAACAATTATACTCCAAAACTAATTTTCATAATTAACATGTATAAATTGGTAGGGAGCATAGGCTAATTACCTCAAACAATTTTGTACATCAGGCAACCACTTCGCATTTTTCACAATAACTTCATAATCCGCCCCCTCATTTATTCAGTTTGTTCTCATTCAATGTGAGTGCACCGAGACCAGAGGAAAAAAAATATGAGAGGCAGAGGGAAATGATGGATTGATCTAACCCCTCGTACAAACCAGCCACCAACTCGTCATTTTTATCTGAAAATCCTACAGTTCTCTCTGTATGCCTAATGACATGTTTATCCATGACATAAGATTAAATAAAGCTCATTGGATTAACCTATTGATTTCCTGCATAGAACCCAAGAGATGATATCTCATGCAACAAAGAGGACTTGCTGCTGTTGACTGTTATGAAGTTAAAGCTTGAATTGAGTTTATAAAAATGCTCTCCTTTGTAACATTAATATGGGCAATGCATGAAATCAAGGAGTGGTTCAACATGGTGCAGAGGAACAAAATTCCCTATAGTGGAAAATGGTGTGTCTTTTCTCATTGTGCTAAGCTTAAAGTAGAACTACATCTTAACAAAGATTAAGACTAGAAACGCTGCACACTATACAGGTCCTTTTTACAGCTGAGTGAGTCACTACTCACCCTAGCCATTGTAATAACACTGAAATTATGTGGAGAAAATGCTGTATTGTGGGTTAAATATGTGTTTGTTTTGGACTGCTATACCAGCCTAAGGCCACCAAAAGCATTTAGCAGTGAAAGTCTGTGCCTTTAGAGATGCCTGAATCAAAAGTACATGATCTGGGCCAAAAGTGTAATCCACCGTCTCGCAGGTGTTAAAGGTTTGTAATGCACTATTAAAATTCACAATGCAATAAAAGCCTAAAGAAAAATATTACATTGAGACATGCACATTTTTATTATTAAATTGTTTTCTTTGGAAAGTGTATTACATTACCCCCATGGTGCCAAAAGTTGGTAAAATGGGTGGTGTTTCCTAGTTGCATAGGCTTCCAAAAGGGGCACTTGATCATAGGCTTTGCTTATGGGATAGTAGTCTTTGAAATCGTATGTAGGCTAAAATGTAGGCCTCTTAAATGTTTAATGTGTGAGTCATGCACTATGAGAGGCTTTGGCAAGGTCTTCTTATTTGGTGAGGTCATCAAGTAGGAGTATTTCTACTTGATTTGGCTGCTGATTGTAATTGATCTGATTACATTTTTGACCCCAGGACCAACAATCGGATAATAATACAGCAGGCCTGCAGAGACCCACTTGATGAGGATGTGGTCCTTATGTGGACCTTCCTTATTGCCATACAAAACTGCTGGACCAATTTGGAGGGTTCAAGTTGGCAATTTTTGGCACATGAATGTCAAGCTTTATAATCTGAAGGTGAGTGATTTGAATGCTGAATGTATTGAACAGATGATAATGGCCCCAAGACAAATTCACATGACTCAACAAGTACTGAAAGAGGCCAATGTGCAGCACCCTGAACCTTCCACTAAGGGAGCAGATCAAACTGTATTTTTGTAGAGCAGACAATCAAAGAGCAGTTTTCCAACAGACATATACAATCCAAAAACAGTTTAGTTAGGTACACGTGTTTCTGTGAGCCCAGGATTAAATGTTTGTTGAACACAAATCACATAAGGCAGGGGTGTCCAAAGGGTAGATCTACCAGTACCAGCAGACCTTTAGTTGGTGATCAATAGATCTCAAGACAAACAGTGTGACTAAATTACCTTTCTATTTTATTCTTTTCATTCAGATATTTATTCTGTTAAGGTTACATAAGAAATAACTGTTTTTAAATATAGTAATATAAATTCTCTTATAAATCAATATAATATTTGAGTAATATTCTCCAGGAACAGAATGCTAACAGTGATATTATGAATGTAGATCAAAATGGGACAACATCACTAAAAGTAGACCTCACATTAGTAAAGTAGGGCACTCATGGTGTACGGCTACCTTTATGTGTACCTAAATAAACTATTTTTGGATTTTACAAGTCTGTTTGGAAGACTGCTCTATGAGTGCCTTCTATACACCAATAGATTGCTGAAAGGTATGGTTTCATTATCTGGAACCTTTTCAGCAAAGGTAAACACAGAGTTATCAGTTTGGTTAAAAACTGTTATGTACTGTATAAATAAAAGTAACTGAAATGGTATGAAAAAAAATTAAATCAGTGAATATAAGTGTCTTTTAAAAGCTTGCCTAAGGTGTAATTCTTTGCATAATGACAATATGGATTGCCCCAAAATTATTTACCGCTCTTGTAGTTGGGTATTATGTACACTGGGGAAATAGATATCTTTAGTGCAGCAGACAGATTTGACATTCTGTTTTCATGGATAAACATTCAGTGTTGGGAGTAAATCCATGCTTTTCCAAGTGCTTCCAGCTAGTAAAAATAAGAATAGCTGTGGAGCCATCTGTATTCTTTTAGCAGGGGGCACTTTATTGCTTGTGAGATATGATCAATTGCCATGGTAATGTTATTGATGATTACTATTGCAGTTTGGAGTAGATGGCAGAGCAATCTACACAGTATTGCTTTTCTGTTTGTTATTAGAAATGGGGTTACTGTCTCTCCAATATCCACACTTTTAAAAAGCAGCAGTACGTGATGTGCTGAAATCTCTTTTATTAGTGACACTCTTTTATAAAGTATTTTTAGAAAGAATAAATCTGATACTGAGACTTTAGCACCCACATTGCTTTTTTTTGATCCTATTGATTAGATTCTAAAACTGGCAGGGCAATTGTCCACAAAGTCTAATAATTTACTATGCCTCTGTAATAAGACAATTCTGTGTAATCAGTATTAATTAACCCATGATACATCCATAATATTTGCATTTATTTTAGTACATTGAAGAGATGTCTTCCTTAATGGAAAAAGAACATTATACAGGTACCTAAAATTGTAAGGTGCAGGCTTTCTAAAGTAGATGATGAATTCCATCTTTACAATTATCTCTACCACATTTATGACACTTTATAGGACCAGTGACACAAATTAGTGAAAAATTTTTTTGTTACATGTAAAGTTTTATTCTTTTCATCCAGCAACTTAACAATTTATTGCAAACAAATGTCCTATTTTAGATGATTTTCTGTTGAGAAATTGAATCTGGCCAATGAATACCTTCTTGGTTTAAGCTAGGATCACACGAGTTGGATCTCAGCCTTGCAAGGAACGCAGACTGAGAATCCACTTCTCCGCTGCTGCCTTTTACCCACTGCCCCTGCACTCTGAAACATTACCTCCTCTCGGGTCCAGGCAAACACGGTGGATTTTGGAGTTGAAAAATTAGATTTAGCATTTTGCTGCAAAATTAGAAGGCTGCAACGGAAGAGCGGTTTCTCGGCATGTGTTTCTCTGTCAGCCTAAGTGCTAAAACCATTATATTCTACAGAGATGATTTGATATAACGTATGCAAATACATGTCATATTCCCCTTTTTAACTTGAACAGCTGTCACTTTTAGTGATGGGCAAATTTGCAACGAATTTCTGCATTTCACAGCCGGAGCATAAATTTGTGAAATGGCGGAAAATATTCACCGGTGTCCAAAAATTTGGACACTGCCAGTGGCCGTTTTGTTCGCTGCCAACCATTCTGATGCCAGCGACGGCAAAACTTTACCATGCACCCATTAACTGAAGTGGGGTAAATTGTTGCCGGCATCAAAATGGTCGCGGGCATCAAACTTTTTACTAATTGTCAAATTCGCCCATCACTGGTCACTTTGACTGCACAGCAGCTTAGCTTAATAATCTACAATAAATTGTACTATGAAAATTCTATTTTATATAAATGCATATAAAAACCTTTTCATTTTGTTCCTACTTGTCCTGTAGGACAGCATTAATAATATCAGTATTACATACTGGTTATACCTGCGTCTGGAATCTTCCAGTAAGCCTGAGTTTTCACAAAAAAAATGAAAGAATTATGCGGTTGTTGTTGAGCATGAAGCTCTAGAAGTGTTCACTATCTAATTCTATACAGATCTGTAGGTCATTGGTAGATGAAGAATGATACAACAGCTGTGACACAGTCTTTTCTCAAAGGGACTGGAACCTTAATAAGATGCAGCCAAATTTGAATATCACACCAATTTGTTCATAAGACTAACAGTAGAGAGAAGAACAAGTCTGTGTTCTGGTTATGTGACCAGTAAATAGAGTTGCACACATCAAATAAAAATATGCAAGAGGAATGGCGCCATAGCAGCAGGGTTATTTACTTCAATAGTCTCATAATATAACATTTACCAATGAATATTTACAGGCTAATGTATCCAAGGCCATGCCATCACACTGCATCAGCGATACATCAATATCCTTTTGCTCCAATTTGCTCGCTAATTTTAGGGGGAAGTGTCTGTCCCCTGCAGCCGGGCTACCAGAGGTCTGAAGGTGAAGCAAACAGGGTTTCAGGGCCAAACGTCTTTATAGTGGTGGAAGTCAGAACCAAAATGGATGCCACAGTACAAGCACACTGAAATAGTCCAATACACTGTATCCAAAGGTTAAGGAAGATCAAGGTCAAGGACCAGGCAAAAGTCAGGGCAGGCAGTGATCAGCATAATCAGAATCAAAGCAAGAAAATCAGGAGATCAAGTCAAAAAAGAAATTAAGATGCACCCAGTCCTGTATTCGGGCATGGAACCCAGATGTTCCGCACCTATTTATTTTGAATTTTCACACCAAAGCACAATATGAAGATGCCATGCAGCACAGGTGTGATGCCACCATCTTGACATGGGGATATTATTGGTGAAATGAATGTGAAATGGAAGGGTGTTGAAAGAAAAGAACTGCATGAATTACAGAATTCCCCATCAATTATTTCTTTATTCCACTAATGTATTCATTTTGCAAGTCTACCTTAATTCTTTCCACCCTGATACACTATATGGTCAAAAGTATCTGAAACAGGGTGTCCTCTGCTGCTAAAACAGCCTTTACCCTCTACTCTTTTGGGAAGAAGAACATGCTTGGTGGGATTGGTTTCCATTGGACGATCAGGAGTGCTTCACATCAGCATTCTTAGTTATCCCTCAAGTATTGAGCTAGGTTGAATTTAGGGTTCTGTGCAGGCCAGTAGGGTTCTTCCACTCAGTTCAGTCCACACTTCTATCTCAGTATTGACCTCTTTTGGACATTATTATGCTGAAACAAGAAAGTTCCAGTGGAAGTACAAGAATGTCATTTCATAACGTAATGGCAATGATGGGTGTGGCTTAAATATAATAATATCTAATAGTTACTTTTGACAATATTTAGAATTAAAAATGTAGAAATAATAATGAAAAGTGCAGTGTTATACGAATGTTCTGATACTAACCATGCTGGGGCAGCAAAAGTTTTAGTTAACTGCAGCAATTCATTAAGTTGGGTTATTGTGCTAAAATGCAATTTGGGTGTTTTGCATGGATTACAGTGGACAAGACAGCACAAAAACAGACACGCCATGCTGAGCAACCTCATTATGGATAGGGGTAGCCATTGACGAATCATCCATTTGAGTGCAGAAGCCTTAAGTTGTGCTTTGTTGGGTTTCCAGTTTGTATAATCATGATTCTCAGAAGATGGGTAAATTCTGCTTAATGCAGTTTTAAAGATATAGGGGGAATGTAATATTGGCTTCTACGGCAAAAACCATTCGCAATTCATCCTCAATGTGAATAAATGTTTTCAAAGTGAACAATTTCGCCTTTGTGAATACTTTGCCCCTAACATGACACGCAATGTGATTGCAGATTTTATAATTTGTGATAGTTTGCAGTGTATGTAATAAAACTTAAAAAATGTTGTTTGCTCCAAAAGTTTACACACTACCAAGCAGGTCTTAAGAGTTAACCAAGAAAAAAGTGGTGCAATTAACAAATAAAAAAGCATCCCACAAAATAAGCCTTTTACATGTTGTGCCAAAAGGGGCACTTAATCACAGGCTATGTTTATGGGATAGAACTTTGAAACCTTATGTAGGCTAAAGGTTTAGGGTATGTGAACCTAGACCCCTTATATGTTTTGGTGAGTCCACCCCAATGAGAATTTTTTTTCATATATTTATATTTAAAATAGGCGGTGAACTGAATGCTGGGGATGATGATAGGAAAATAAACATTTGTCCATTCAAGCCAGTGGGCTATTTTTAAGGTGCCAACAATGTCAAGGTTCGAGGCTTACTAAAATTTCAGTAACCCTCTGAATTGGCATAGTATTGGTCATCTGACCACTCATATGCTATGAAGTCAAGTACTTACTGTACATTGCATTTGCTTATTACAGATGATGTTAGCAACAAGCTCAACAACACACAATATACACACAATATAAAATATTTGAATGCAGTTACACAGTCACATACAGAATCTACAGTAAATTTGCAGAGCATGGCACATTTAAAACCACAGAGCAGGGTACAAATTGTAAAAAAAAAAATAGTGCAAATCATGTCATAAGATGCAGCTGCAGCATTCAGCAATGGTGTTTGTTGTTCATGCAATGCAGAATTCAGGTTCACACAGGCACAACATACTTTTATAAAAAGTTCTGCTGGGACTGAGCACTGTAGTGGTTAAACTGAGCTCAGGAGAGGTGGTAAGGAGAAAAAAAAGGATCAGATATCTAGAGATATCTATGGGAATCAGCAGTGCTATCTTTTCATTGGCTGTTAGACTGGATGGGGTGCTAGGTAATCTGAGCTGAGAAGAACTGAGCATGCTTTTTAGCCAGCAGCCAATGTTCATTACTGAGGGAGGGGGCAGAATGGGCTATAGAAGGAAAAAAATCTTTTAACAACCAGAGTGTCAATAAGTAAAGGAAACAGAATGTGCTGCCAATGCAGGTAGGGTCAACTGGTTGTGCCTGCATGTCTATTGTTCCTAACGCCCTTAAAGAGACAATATAATATAAGTTACATAGTTAAGTTGTTGAAATAACAAACAAATCCAAATTTAATCCCTCCAAAAGAACTCCAGTGCATCTGTTATATGTGCAGCGTTGGCCAAGGGTAAAGCTGACACTCCCTTGGCCAGACATTTTTTGGGATGTAAATAGTTATGGGTGAATTTATTCGCCTGGGACAAATTTGCGGCAAATTCCCGTGATTTTTCGCCGTTTTTTAGAATTTCTACTAGAAATTCGCAAAATTTCAGTGAAGCAAAACGCCACAGATTCGCCCATCACTGGATGTAAACATCCTTTTCCTTCTTTACGAGCAGTTCTAATTGAAAATATCCTCCCTCCACGGAGAGGTGGCGACAGATCTAAATTATTACTACAGCGTGAAGCCAAGTGGATGAAGATTCTCATTCATCCAGGTCATAGTATATCTACAAAACAACTGAACTTGCTGAGAAATTTTAATGAAGACATTTCACTGCTCTTCTGAGCAGCTTCTTCAGTTCAACTGACTGGTGTAGGGGAGTTCTTGGCATATAGACTCTTCAAACAATCCAATCTTCAATCCAACTTTTCAGAGAGGTGACAACTGATATTCAGAGATGTGTTGATTCTGTGTAGTTACTGTGATAGGATTACCAATGTGTCATGCAACTCCTAGGAAACAGGTGTTGCATGAATGGATGTGAGAAGAGTTCTGAAACCACCAGGGTACAGATGTTAGCAGACAGGTGGTGTTGAAGGCCCCGTCACTGTTCTGGGATGGTTTCTCCAACTTAACATGAATCACCTCTTTCACACCTCTTTCAAACCAGCGGTCTTCTTTATCCAAAATTTGGACATTGCTATCTTCAAATGAGTGTCCCTTATCTTTTAGGTGTAGAAAAACAGCCGAGTCTTGTCCTGTAGAGTTCACCCTCCTATGCTGATCCATTCGCTTACTGAGCAGTTGTTTTGTCACCCCACTGTATAGATCAGTGCACTCATCGATACACTGGACTGCGTATACCACATTACTTTGTTTTCCCTTAGGAGTTGGATCCTTTGGGTGTACCAGTTTTTGTCTCAGTGTGTTGCTAGGTTTGAAAAACACAGGGACGTGGTGTTTGTTGAAAATCCTCCTGAGTTTCTCCGACACTCCAGCTACATATGGGATCACTATGTTTCGCTTACTATGTCTCTCCGGGTGGTTCTTTCTTTTGATGTTCCTGTTGGGCTTGGTTGCTGCTGTTTTGACAAAGACCCAGTCTTGGTAGCCGCACACTTTTAAAGCTCCTCTGAGATGTTTATGCTCCTTGGACTCTGTATCAGTTGCCACATATTCTAATTTTGTGTTTCAGCGGATGGTGGGAATCGAACAACAGATATTGAGCCGTATGAGTACAGTATGTTTCTTGAATACCTCCATTTTTAAGCAAGTTTGTTCCCATGGACATCTTCCCTTGTGAACTTGATGTTATTGTCCACAGAATTAATGTGTTCTGTAAAGGACGCCACTTCACTGGATTTGATTTTAACCCAAGTGTCATCCACATCTACCATGTACAAGTTAGCTACAATGGGAGAGACTGGAGAACCCATTGGACAGCCTTGTTTCTTTCTATAGAAAAGGTCCTTGTACTTGAAGTATGTGGTGTTAAGGCACAAATCTAGCAACAAACATACTTGGTTAGGATTGAGCTTTGTTCTGCTGCTAAGTGTGTTATCTTGCTGCAGTCTCAATCGCCTGTATCTTGCAGTTGTGTTGAGCAAAACTGTGCATCAACCTTTATCTGCTGGCAGAATAGTGATGTTCGGGTCCTCGCTCAGAGAACTGAAAGCTCTCCTCTCTTGTGTAGTAAGATTAGAGGGAAGTGTTCTGGCACTTGACAAGGCAGCTGACACTTTTAGTTGGAGCTGTTCCGTTTCTTCCTTTTTTATGTGATTATTCTTGTTGTCAGATTCTGTGGCTGTGATGAGTTCAACTACTGGGATGTGTAATGTGTAATGTTCAATTCTGCCTACCACGACTTCGCTACAGATCTTGCTAATTTGCATATGGCAGGCAATTTAAAGTGGAATGGAGCTATTTATGGTGAACCTAATACATTACATTTGAGCTGACAACAAGACATGCCAAGGAAACCTTACGTCCATTAGCCAGAGCGAAAAGTCACCTGGCGTTAGAGTGCGAAGCGACGCTAGCATACATCTCCTTCGCTAGCGAAGGGACATCTGTGCTCGTTAGTAAATTGGTGAAATAACAAATTAATTTTGCTAGCTTTAGTCACTTTACCCATTAGTTAATCTTCCTCTGAGTACCCAAAGGGGCTGGTAGTCTCACTGTATGTCTGAATGTGCTGGACTTGCCTGAAAAGCTACTGTAAAATATCCAAAGAGACTTGGAAGTGAGAATCATCATTATTCACATGAAAGGAGCTCTTGAAGATTTAAAAGACTATGTATCTTGGGACTTTATTTCTTTAATTAGAGAGGAGATAGTTTGCACTGGCACTACAGTAGAGTTAGTGAGGCCTTCATTGCCACCGAGTAGGAGTGTTTGGTGTATTTGTTTTCCCTCTTACTTAAGTTTATTTTACATATGCAGTTTTTTAGTTTGCCAACTTCTGTGTGTGTATTGGTCTTGTTCCTATTGGGGCCACCCGTAAGTGCATTCCCAGATCCCACTAGGTGGAGGTACTGCTAAAGTACCAAGTCCCCAATCTCTCACAACACCAATGGGGTTTGTTGCTCAGATTTGTCCCTTGCCATCAGAGTCACACATGGAGTGTAACACTGACAGAAGAGGTTTCAATAGGGTTACATATATATATATATATATCCATCTATAAATTAACATAAACTATATACAGTATACTAATATCTTTACTATCTTTAGATTTTAGTATTACTATAGCCTTCGATATTCTGCTTGTCCAATAAATCGTGCAAGCCCTTCTTAAAGGCATTAACAGAATGAGCCATCACAACATCACCAGGCAGTGCATTCCACAACCGCACTGTCCTCACTGTGAAGAACCACCTACACTGCTTCAAATGAAAGTTATGTTCTTCTAGTCTTATGCCACTTATGTCACATGACCCAGTAAAACATATGCATCATAAGAAATAATCTATCCCCTACCTGAAAATATGAGGATATTAACAGCAACAAAGTTCTGTGGCCCAACTTACTGATATGGAATATCTGAGATGTATAATATCCTTATATTTTACAAAAGTGGTACATTATTCACTGTACAGGTATAGGATCTGTTATCCGGAAACCCATTATCCAGAAAGTTCCAAATTATGGAAAGGCATTCTCTCATAGACTCCATGATAATCAAATAATCCAAATTTCAAAAATTATTAATGAATAAATGATTTAATTTTTCTCTGTAATAATAAAACAGATTGTAAATGATCGCAACTAATATATACTTATTCCTTATTGGAATCAAAACCATTTATTTAATGTTTCTGTGATTTCCTAGGAGACTTAAGAGATGAAGATCCAAATTACAGAAAGATCCATTATCCAGAAAACCCCAGGTCCCAATCATTCTGGATAAATAGAGATTAAACAACGTTCCACCGAGATATTCATTAATGGAATTATATTTATTTATTAATAAAGTGGAATGAGGAACAGAAAATGGTAGTTTTATGTGACACTTTGGGGCCAGTTTACTAACATTCGACCAAAAAAAATTTGTATGAATCATTTTTTCCTCCAAAATTTTTTTTTCATTTCTCTGATACTCTAAAATTTGAGATTTACAAAGTATAAAGTTTTTATATAAGTATAGGTATGGGATCTGTTATCCGGAAACCCATTATCCAGAAAGCTTAGAATTATGGAATGGCTGTGTTCCATAGACTCAATTATAATGAAATAATCCAAATATTTTAGAAATATTTCTTTTTTCTTTGTAATAATAAAACAGTAGCCTGTACTTAATCCAATCTAAAATATAATTAATCCTTATTGGGTTTATTTAATGTTTACATGATTTTCTAATAGACTTAAGGACTGAAGATCCAAATTACAGAAAGATCCATTCTGGGAAACCCAAGGTCCCAAGAATGCTGGATAACAGGTCCAATGCCTGTACAACTCTTATAAAAAATATCACCATGTGAAAGCTGTTGAGGTCCTATACAGTACATGTCAGCGGAAGTTGTGTTGAATCTATTTGTCCATTTTTTAATCAATTCAGACTTTTAGAGGTTTTCAGTTTTTTTTTCAGTAGTAAATGCACGAAAGATTTAAATACAGGTATGAGACCTGTTATTCAGAATTCTTGGGAGTTGGGGGTTTCTGGTAAACTGGCACTGGTAAAAATGTCTTGTGCGCTTCAGAAAGACTACTATGGTTTATATAAACAAGTTGCTGTGTAGTCATAGGGGCAGCCATTCAAGCACCGGATACACAGTAGGTAGCAGACAAGTTCTGAAGAATCTGCTTTTTTATCTTTGAATGGCTGACCCTATGGCTACACAGCAGTTTATTTATATAAACAATTGTTGTCTCCTTAAAGCAAACACACCAGTTTTACCAGTGCAGCGCAATAGTACATTATATTTTCATTAGTTTAAGACACTTTTTTTTGGTGCCACTGTTCCATTGTCTACTAGGAAATCATGTAAACATTAAATAAACCCAAATAGGATTGTTCTGCCTCCAGTAAGGATTAATTTGTTTGGATCAAGTGCAATGTACTGTTTTATCATTTCAGAGAAAAAAGGAAATCATTTTTATTTGGATAAAATGGAGTCTATGGGAGGTGGCCTTCCCATAGTTCTGAGTTTCTGCAAAATGGTTTTCCGCTTAAACAGTTTCTGTATTTTTCATATTTTTATTTCAAACTTTAAGCTTTTTTTTTTCATTCTTGGTTTTTTACATTCTTATCTTTTCATAAATAACATGGCATTCAAGGTTTTAGAGAAAGTGAGTTTATTCCTGTTTTCAGAAACCTCTAAAACCGCTAAAATGAGAATGCTGATAAATGGGCTTCTTTGGGTTAAAATATTGTATCTTGAAGCCTAAAAGTGAAACATTTCACAGAAAGAGAAACCCTTCTGAGTATTCCCTTTTCTTTTTTACATATATGTTCTGCAAGGAATTTTTTTGGATTGATCCCCATGGTATGGCAGCCAACATACATTAATATTTCCCCAGGCTCCTCCAATGAGTAACCCAATTTATGATTATTCTGGTGCAGTTTTCCCATTGAGAGCCATGCATTAAGGTGCTCATTGTGTAAAATTGCCTGGAAATAGCTCTGATTATTTTGTTTGTTAAAACTGCATAGAGGAAAAAAATAAAAAAGGCAGACACTGAGAAATAACATGGACTCTATGGCTTAAAATCCCTGACTTTGCCCCAGCCTTTATGAGAAACAAGAGAGAAGCCCTTCTGTCTTTTCCCAGCCTCTGTCTCCCCTCCCCCTGTACACACACACACAGCAGTATCTCCACCGTTATTGGCATTTATCCTACAAATGACTGCTTGAATGCAGTGTGGTGCCTTTGGCTTCATCTGATGAGTGCAGGCTAGGAAAGGCAAGCTGAAGAAGCTGGCAACGGCTCCTAGATGAGAAAATGGAAGAGGAGAGAGAGAGAGAGGCTTGACGGTCCTTCTACATAAGCAAATTGCCAATAAATTATGCAGGTTTCCTTGGAAGTGAAGTTATACGTACAGTCAATGCACGAGTCAGAGCACAGCAGTGCAGTCTCAACATCCTCGATTCTACTCTCTTGTGCACAAACTGGATAGTTCTCTGCCGTCTCTATTTTATCCCTTCAGTTACTATTCTGTATGGTTTGGATTTTGTGGAGGGATAAAAAAAAAAAAAACATCATCCTCAGCTTCGTTGTCTTGTCTCCAAATTAAAGGAAGGAGGGAAATAAATATAAGAAACTGCCAGAATCTTGTGTCCTGTGGAGAAAATTGATAGCCCTTTTGGAATGCTATAACTGCAAGTTGGATGGGATTACAAATATGAAACACAACTGGTGCTGAAGATTTTCCTGCTCGATGAAAGGTAAGACCATTTGATAATTTCACCTTCAAAGCAAAAATGTTACCATTGACTGGGAAGTGATTTATTTTTATAGCCCCCCTTACTATGCAGAAATTCTAATGGCAGATTGAGTTTCAGATATGTCGGTTGGTAGATGTCTCTGATCTGGAACTTTAATAAAATACATGCTTTAATATTATCACACAGCTGTCAGACTGAATAATGAATATCCAAACTGCATATGTCGTCGACTTAACTCTTATGCAGCTACATGTGCTAAAGCCCCAATCTATTCACTGGCTATTTCTAACTCACAATCCCTGATGTGGAACCTTTCATCTTATCAGACGTATATCTGCTCTATCCTATGAAGGAACAGCTCTTATTCAAGTGTCAAGCCAATGCAATATGAAGGATAGGAGATGAAACACTGTAACCCAGAATATCTGTGGCAGCTACCGCCAAGACAAGCAATTTCCAGAGGTCCCGTTTGACATGGATAACAATCAAAGAGACCCAAAGGACACATCCATGCCTCAAAGCTTTTACTCAATTGCTAATTAATTAGACATCTTTTTTCCCCCATGAAACACACCTCTTAGCCAGTGAAAAGCATGGTTAGTGTCTAGTGGGATCTTATATAGGATCAATTACAAAAAAAAAGGTTAGGGCAAGCCTTTTTATACAGTCACACTGCAATAAATAGAGGAGTTGTTTTTTAAGTAAGTGCCCTCATACTGCAGAAATGGTTAGCAATGTATACCTTTACTTATATTGTCTGTTGTGTTCTGCTGTGATTTTATCTAATATGAATTAATGATTCTATTTCTGTATTTAGAAAAATGGTTTCTTTACAGTCCCTGTTGTACTTGTAGAAACCATGTAGGAACTACACTTTATTCCTAATACCAAGAACACACTGATAATTACTGTAGGGTCAAAGATACAGATATTGTGCAGTAAGAAAGAATATATAAATATATATATATATATATATATATGTGTGTATGTATATATATATATTATATATATATATATAATACCACAACCAAAGTCCTACACAACCTGACTCCTCTCCATATAAGTCCCTCAGTGTTACACCAAGACCTCCTGCTTCTTTTCTATTGCTACACAAAGATCAGTTTGTCATCATGATTCATTGTACTGTCAATCATATTAGAAAAAGTTATGATCTTCATGATCCCATTACAGGAGACATTTAGAATAGTAGTGTCAGAGCAATAATAAAACATAGACCAACAAAAAGGCTTTATGCGGACTTATAAGGCTTTAAGTGGACTCTACTGTGTAAGATTCGGGTGTCATCAGTATAATTAGTGTAAGTTACATGCAACAAAAATTTTGGATATAAGTACTTTGTATGTAAGTATATATATCATGTGTAAAGCTGGATGCAAATGCAACCTAAAATGTTGTCTGGGTGCCTGGAAAATATAGTAATGTAGAGAAAAAGAAAGATGGGCAATGTTTGTGTATCAGTTCATAAAGGCAAGGCATCCAGCTTCAAAACAGAGACTTTAGAAAGTTCAAATAAATGTTCTTATGATAGAGGCAACATAGCCCAGTTAACAGTGTATTTAAAGATTACTTTTTGCTACCCTGAAACTGCAGAGACAATTCCTTTTTTATATGTCTATAAGGCTATGAAGGACTTTGTTTCCACCTCAACCTTCTTAGAGTTGATCACTGTGAAATTAGCTCTCTGTGAAGATGTCTTAAAGGCTAATATCACCCAGGTGGTTACTGCCAAGTTAGGGTGTGGAACAGCAGCTTACAGCAGCTGCAAATCAATAATTGGCAGTCCAATAGAATGAAAGTATCTGCATATGCTCTATAAAATCATGGATTTCTAAAGCTGCTCTCATATAAGGAACACATGGCACTTGTATGCAGTCACAACTACAGAAGGCTCTTGAGCTTTGATAGACATCAGAGGACAATATTGTAGCCTGTGCCATGTGGATATCATCTAATGCCAATCACTACACAAGAGCTGCCTACTGTGCTATCATGGCTTCAGGAAGGGATGCTTTTACTGGTAGCCAAACCAGATTTGCATTAGGTGTATATTTAAGTTCCTTATAGTTAACTAATTCTGTCAGGGTTGACTTAGCTCAGTAACTGTCCAAAGAATGACCAATATGTTTTTGAGCCTTCAGGTGGGTGCCGGCTTTAATAATCTAGCTCCACCTTCATTCTGCAAGACATGGGTCCCCAACCTTTTTTTTAACAGTGTGCACATTCAAATTTAAAAAAAACCCTCCTGGTGATGCCAAATAAGGGCTGTGATTGGCTATTTGGTAGCACCTTCATGGACTAGCAGCCTACAGGGGGTTCTGCTTGGAAGTGCCCCTGTTTTTTTATGCAATCAAAACTTGCCTCCAAGCCTGGAATTCAAATATAAACACCTGCTTTGAGGCAACTGGAAGCAACATCCAGGAGGTTGGTGAGTAACCTGTTGCTCCTGAAACTATGACTGGGGATCAGTGTAGTAGAATATGTTCCTGTAATGAAGGTTTTTAAGAACTAATACAGTATATCAGAGTTATCATAAGTTACGTTTTCTTGGCATATTTCCTTACTAAATCATTTTTTTTGTCACGATAATGGGGATCGCAAGTTTGAAAACAAAAAAGTTACACAACATTATATATTTGTTTCAAATGATTCACTCAATACCTAAAAAAACACAGGTTTTTGATCCATTATCTGGAAACCCATTATCAAAGAGCTCCAAATCATGGAAAGGCCGTCTCTCATAGACTCCATTTTCTCCAAATAATGCAAATTTTTTTAAATTATTTCGTCTGTAATAATAATTTCTCTGTAATAATATAACTGTACCTTATACTTGACCGCAACTAAGATTTAATTATTAACTTAGTGGACGCAAAACCATGACCATGGCATGACTGAATAGTCTACAGTTATAACAGGCCTGATAATATTATTAATATTCAGGACATGCATGCAAATTCCTTTCTTGATAATATAGTACTGCAGATGTATAGACTCCATAATCACGGCCAATTGAGCAGTGCATTATATGGAATGAGCTGTGCCTAATGATGCCAATAGTGATGCCTGATATTAGTGGCAGTATTATACAAATCAACAGTAATTATTCATAAAACACTATAATAGTACTTCAATTAACACATAAATACCCACCACATGCAAGACCTTCAGCGCAATTTGGTTGCAAAAAAAGGTCTTTTTTTACACAGTAAGCAAGATATTTGAATTTATGATATTTATCAAATATCAGATTGGTAGAATCAAGGGCAAGTATTTGAGCTGTAAGGACCGTGTTTTCGAGTGTTTCATATGTAGCACTGATTTGCTATGTTACTGATACTATTTAATACTATTCTGCCACTAAGAAATACAGTAAAGAATCTTCTAGATTTTCCCTTGGTGTCTAATTTGTCCAGTTATGAAGTGCTAAGATTTTATTTATGGCACCCATTTGATCAATTGGAGCAAGCTTGTAGATTTTTGTCCATAGGAAATAATGGCTAATAACACGTTTAACCTGCCCAACAACTATATTTGTTAAAAAACAATTCAAACATTGATTTGCTAAACTGTTCCTTTCCTGCAAATTTGGAGTTCACATTATGATTGAAACATGAATAACTTTTGATGAATATGAATTACGAAAAAATATCAATGTACTAGGAAAACTGTAAAAATTTTAAATAAACTTTGATAAATCTTCCCCATTGTCTTAAAGACATACTAAATTAACCTTTTGTTGCATCCAACATAATATTCGCTTGGCATGCTACTTATAATTATATTGAACTGATGCTTTTCCATTACCTGTATGACTCCCTATGTTCTTCTGTAAGGGGCTGCCATATTTGTGCAGCCGGAGTCCGTTACATTAGAAACTCTAACTGACAGGCTGAGATGGGACAGTCAGGTTGGCAAAACAGTAAGTTTTAGGAATTTTAGATAACAATTACTTACAAAAGCAGACTTCTCAGCAAAAAAATGATCAACATAACCTATAGGTAACTTTTAATGTATATTCATATTTTAAAAAGTAGTTTTTTAGTGCCAGTATCACTTTAACATGTGGTATTGGGGTCTTGAACTACTAGTTCCCAGTAGTGTTAGCAATGATTTTACAAATAAAGATATACACACCATGGGTTCAGTGGCATAATAATAGAAAAGAACCGTGACTTTGGGTGGTGTGTCTGGTGGAGGGGGTTCTTGAAATAAATTATACTTGGAGTCTAGGTAAATTGACTGAGTTCATTAAGGTCGACACTTTACTCGTGGCATTCCTATTAGCAAAGCTGAAGGTGTTTTTATTTGCATCAGAAAGGGAGAAATGTCATCCCGACTTGAGTATGACGAATGGACCATTCATAGTAACCAAGCATATAGTCCTTGCTTGAAATTATCTATTATACCTGCTACCCCCAACTACACTGCTTGAAGAGAAGGACCCCATTTCAGCATTTGATGAGACTCTCAAAGATGCGTATCTTTACTCTCAAAAGAATTATGGATAACTAACCATATATCTTGGTGAAATGCTACTTACTTGGTATGGTGAAGGTCCACATTGACTGGGTTGCCAGTGCAACATTGTTTCTGTGCCCCTTGTCTTGCTGGGCCCAAACACTCAGTCCCACAACAGTTTTTCTTTACTTAACTTTAACATTTAAGGTATTATGTTGGCCACATGCAGTTCTTTGTGTCTTGTGGATAAATTCCAATTTTTAAATTCACTTTTATCTGTGTGTCTTTTCATGTGACCATAATGAGTGGAGCTAATTAGACAACACTATGAGGCAGATTTTCTAAATTCACATGAATGATTCGAAATTCGATCGAATTTTCAAAAAGATTCTAATTTGAATTTTCCAATATTTTTTATGGCCACTTAGACCATCGAATTTTGAAAATTCGATAGAATCGAATGATTTGAATAATTCAAATAAAATTCTATTTGATTTAATAGTTCAACCAAAATTTTTTTTATTCGATCGATCGAATTGCGGTAAACCCATTCAAATTCAATGTTCGAATTTGATGGTTTTAAATTTGATGGTTTTAAATTTGACCACAATTTGATTGGTCAAATTTGAGGGTTAATTCACCCTCAAATACGACCAATAGTAAATCTTCCCCTTTGTATGCATAAAGGTATTCCACAAAACGGGTCATGTTTTGAGGCCATTCATTACTGTTGTGTAAAATACAAGCCTCCTTTGTGTGAATTATTCTTTTCAAGATAAGGAATGCATTATCTGCAGTAAAACAGTTTAGTAATTATGCAACATTAGGTGAATCTGTCTCTTTTACACTCGATTTTCAAATATAGGCCATGGCAGCCAATTATAATTACATTACTTATGGTGGGGGTGTCCAATTGACATGCTTTAAATGCTTACTATATGTACCGCTATAGATACTGTAAATAGTCCAAGCAATATAATTGTGCTGAAAAACTAATATGAGAGCATAGTTTCATGGCTTCTCACCACAAATGGAACATACTTTATTCATTATTCCTTTGGCACACACTACCACAAGATTTTAATACCGAAATCAATGTTTTTTTTTCCCTGGAAAAGAAAAAAAAACAGTACAGGTATGGGATCCATTATCTGGATCCCCGAATTATGAAAGGTTTCTCTCATATAGACTCCATTTGATCCATTTAATGCAATTTTTTTTAAAAAAATCTTTTTTTCTCTGTTATAATTAAACAGTACCTTGCACTTGATTCAAACTTAAATATAATGAATCTTTATTGGGTTTTCTAGTAGACAACGTATGAAGATACAAATTATGGGAAGATCTGTTATCCAGAAAACCCCAGGTCCCTAGCATTATGGGTAACAATTCAGTTCATGTGTGCTTCTAGAGTAGGTAAAATCAGGCTCTCTGCAGCCCCAGGTGCACGCCGAGCCCTCTGCCAGGGCAACTTGATACAGTATCCATGGCTTGATAAAGGGTCAGACGGGCCCGAAACGTTGCCTTGTAAACACTTGAAGTAAACATCAATTTTTTCACAAATTCCGGAGTGCTGCTGTTTTTTGGATAGCATTATGGGTAACAGGTTCCATACCTGTATAATTGACATAATTTGCATGCAGTTTTCTTTTCTGATTTCTTTCAATATTCATCTCTGCGTTGATTCAATCTCTGTACCCTGAATGTATTATTTATGTATCATGTTTTTATCTGCATATTCTGCATGTTCTGCTTGGTATTTTTAATTTAGCATTTTTTATTTTAAATGATATAGTTGTTTTAACCCAGAAAGAGACATGATTCCCTCTTCTTTCTTTTTCTTCTCATTGTCTTGCAAAACATGGTTATTACAGTTACATGGTAACCATACCCTTAAATGAAATGAAAATATATCCCATTTTTATAATTAAATTTTATTGTTAATTTACAGTACAGTATCTAGTAGAAATAAGTCTAAAGCATTAAGAGCTCTTGAATTCTTGAAAACAGTGACTTCTCCAGTTAAACCATTTAAACCTTTGAGTGAACTACAGTCACCATCATAGAATCACAATGGTTCCACTGAATAATAAATGTAAGGTATTAAGGTTATTAAGGTAGCTTAATAACTCACATAGGGGTTAAAGTGTGAACACTACCTCCCTCAGATGACATACAATATAAGGAACTTAAAGTGGACCCATCACCCCAAAAAAATATTCAAAATCCTATTTTATCACATTAGTCAAGCAAAATGAACATTAATAACACTATATAAATTATTTTAATCTTGTTTTCTTCAGTCTGGGAATTCATAATTATAACAAGCAGGCAGGAGCCATTTTATGGACACTGTTATTAAGACAAGCCTTGTATCATCTCAGAATCTTGTTTGTGCACCAGAATGGGGGACCCGATGTCTATCCCCATGTCCTGGCTACACAATTAAATGGATAAGAGAACTGGGGGAATGTGTGGGGAGCAGTGACATCTAGGAAGTGCTGAATGGAAAGTGAAAGTAATTATCTGCCCCGCCTCTATGCCTAAGGCATAGAGGAGTGGCAGACAATATTTGATTGACAGCTGAGATTTTTAAATGAGCTTAAAACAGCTATGAATGCTTTGATAAAAATTTGAAATTGGATTTCATGTTTAATTTGAAAAGGACTTTTATTATACAGGTTTTTGTGTCTGGGTGACGGGTCCACTTTAAGGTATAGAGATCCAAAGTATAGAAAGACTCTTTATCTGGAAAACACCAGGCCCCAAGCATTCTGGATAATTCCACACCTCCTCTGGATAATTCTTTGCCTATACTGAAGTTATAGTGAAATTAAGTGCATCACTATACAAACAAGTCAAGTACAAATAAGGCATCAGCAGGGCACAGTTGAGAACTGGAACAACTTCTGTTAAGTGGAATTAACAGTGTTTACTTATCTCATGCTCCTTTAAAGCAACTTTTTTGCTTAATAGACGGTAGTTTTCTTGAATTTATAGCAAATATTTTACTTTTAAATACATCTTGACTTCTCTAAAAGTACTGAACAACATAATTACTAATGCCTTCTTAATTGGAGATTCTGCTCTTAAAATTTTTGTTTATAGTGATTTTACCTAATTATTTGTTGTTTATACCACTTGAGAGGTAGCTGCTGTGGAGGAATGTTCTATGTACTATTTACAGTAGTTACTTTCCCTTTCTTTATCTATCTGTTGTATCAAAATAAATCATAGTGATTAGTGCAACTGCCCCAGTTCGCTAGCAAAAAATTCACAACTGAAAAATTAGCAAAATGTTGAAATTTCTTCAAAATGCAATGGGGGTCAACAAGCATTTTTTTTTTAATCACGTCAAATGCATTGGGCATTTTTTCTCGTGCCTTATATTGGAATCAATGGTTGAGTTTCTTGTGTTTTCACATTTTCTTCCTGCATGAAAACAAAATGCATGGATAAACAGAAACAAAATGCATGGATAAATTCTTGAACAGATTCACAAAAATTTGTCACTCATGAAAACGTGAGTTTAGCCACAAATCTATATAAAAAAATATGCTCAACCTGAATCATAGACCTTTGGCTTTCAGTGACCAATCCTGAGCAAAAACCTGTTATAAGCATCTGGTACCATTACCAATCTGGCCATGGAGGAAAGTATTTACTTTGGAAGGATACGTAGCATTGTATGTCCCACATTTATTTGCAGATAAAGGACTTAGGGGTAGATTCATCAAAGAGTGAAGTTAAGAGTGAAGTTCCGCCACTAGAGGGAAATTCCACAGCTCTCAATTCATTTCTATGGGATTTTTAAAGGCGTATTCATCAAAGGGTGAACTTTCACTTCACCCATTAATGAATACGCCTTGCAAAATCCCATAGAAATGAGAGCTGTGGAATTTCCCTCTAGTGGCGGAACTTCACTCTTTGATGAATCTACCCCTTAGTGCAGAATAAAATGGGATCACAATTGTGTAGAATCTCTGGCTTTTTCATCTGGTTATTTATTGATCAGTTTAGCTGAGCTGCATTGCTAAGTGTATTTAGACAGAGCGATGGCTCAAGAGAAATAAATTCAAATTGGAGTTTGCATTTGTACTCATGATATTTCTCCTGTGTGTCTTTGTATCAAGTTGGTCCATTAGAAAGTTTATGATTTATAGGGTATTGATGTAAGAACAACACGATCTCAATAAACAGCCACAATTCATATAATTCATTTGAATGATAACCACTATAAAACACAAGATCTGTGTCATTATGGGTTTTTTTGTATGGTATATCATTTGTCAGGACTGTGTGTTTCCTTTATTTGTAAAAATGAAAGGTAATGTGTTCTCCACCATCTCTGCTGGAAAGCTATTCCATAAATGTGTTTATCTGAGCTATTAGTTTGATGTACACTAATGAAAGAACCTGGTAATGGAACACCTTCTCTGCAGTTTGAGAGCAGCATGAAGCCATCTAAATTGTATTTTCTGTTCCTCAGACTTTTGGTTTATGGTTTCAAGCTGTGCTAGCAGTAAACTGATGACAAAATAGTGATTTACATAGTGTGGCCCTTGTTCACCAATCGGACACAGAAGATTTGTTACAGTTGGGTATATGGTGAGATAGATTTATGTCAGAAACTGACGTAAATCTATCTTTTTAACAGATGAGGTAAGCAGCCATTCTTTTATTGTAAGAGATACTGACAGAAAAAAAGTAACTCGTCTGTGAAATGAAACATGGTGATAAGGGAAAATGCTTAGCAAACAGATGCCTTTGTTTTGAATGACTGCCCAAAAGATGAAGAAATACAATTAAGCCTAAGTCTGTTACTTTCAAAAGAGCCGTAAAACTGACATAAAATAATAAAACATTCATTTTAGCTGCCTACATCCGTCAGGTGATTATAGTGAATACATATACTGCTCAGAGTGGGATTATGAGGTCCAAGTTAATGGTATGATAAGTAAAGGAGGACTTGTATTAGAGTAAACATCCACTAGCTGCAGTAGATGTTTAAAGGGGATCAGAGAATATCTGCTGCTTTTAATACCTTAAAGTATTACGTTTATACAGAGCGGTGAATGGCATTTGTGAAATAAATAGACCTGTTGGCGTTGATCAGAAAAGATCTGAACTCTGACAGCACTATGGGGCACATTTACTAAGGGCCAAAGTGAATTTTCGAATAAAATTTGATTTTAAAATTCGAATTTCAGAGTAATTTTGGGCTACTTTGACTATTGAATAGCCAAAATTCGATTTCAAAGTACTATCTATTTAAAAAAATTCAAATTCAGAAAGTTCTGAAAAATCCAAATTTTTTTTTATAATAGTTTCAAACGATTTGAATTTGATCGAAATAGGTCCATTTTTAATCGAAAATGGCCCCCCCAAATAAATTAGACAGTCGAATTTCGCATTTTTTTTATTCGAAATTCGACCAACAGTAAATCTGCCCTTTGTGTCCACCAGTATGTCACCAACTGCCTGACCAGCATCTCATTCCAAAACCATGGGTATTAATATGAATTCTAAAATGAAATTTCTAAAACTCCCTTTACTCTCATGTTAAGGTATTCTACTAGGTCCTACATAATTGTTGGTGCAAATAATGTGTGCAATTGATCTACTGTAGTTAGCAATAGCATTTCAATGCATCCCCCTATGAGTTGATGAGATGTACTTGATGCATGTACATGCTTTTGCCACAAATATGGTGCAATTAGTTCCGCCTGGCGTCATTTACAGTATGACATCTGTACCTTTAGGCACAAGTGTGCTGCATCTATACAGTATATGGTGGGTAGCTCCAGGGTTCCCCTGGGTCAATCCAGCATCAATAGATTCACAACAGAATGCAAGAAGGACTGTGCAGCACTGAGCACTGCAAGGAGCATATTTAATTGGAAGTACTGTACCTTTAATAAAAGGACCACAACTGTGTTTGCTGATGTAAATGAGCACTTTTGTGCATCAGACTCCCCACATTACAGGAATAGGCTTATACAAGACGAAGAGAGATAATAAAATGTTGGAACTCCAAAATAATGGCACTGGCTGTTTACTTTTTAAATCTTCCTTTTAAGTGGCATCCTTTCATGAAACACATATAGGGATGTATTCAGAAAAAAATTATAATACGGAGATGAGGGTACAAAAAACATGGAGAACAAATTGCACCAAGTCTAGTGCTTAGGAGCTAGAGTAGCACAATAGGTACAGGTATGGGACCTGTTATCCAGAATACTCGAGGCCTCTGGTTTTCTGGTTAACAGTTCTTTATGTAATTTGGATCTTCATACCTTAAGTCGACTATAGAATCATGTAAACATTTCATACACCCAATAGGCTGGGTTTGCTTCCAATAAGGATTAATTATATCTTAGTCCGGATCAAGTACAAGCTACTGTTCTATTATTATAAAGAAAAAGAAAATAATTGAAAAATTTGGATAAACTTGAGTCTATGGGAAACAACCATTCTGTACTACAAATCTTTCGTGATAACCAGTTTCTGCATGGATCCATACCTGTAAATTCAGCCACAGTTCAGCTTCCACATACTATGAACCCAATTAGTACCATTGATACTCAATCCATGAAACAAAAGGAAACACAAATAGAGGGAACAAGGAATTCATAGGTGGCTATGGCCAGACTACATTTATTGCTAAGCAGAAAACTGTAGCTAAACTGGTAACAATGTTTAAAAAAGTAGTTTTACCATCTACACCTCTGTCTCCTTCAAGTCTGTTTGAGTGTATTGCCTTCATATAAATTCCTATGTTACCCTGCCATAGGCTGGGTGTCAGTACAGTGTTGCAATTAGATATTTCATTTTATACCAAGATTAACACTGTAGATTAAATACACATTTAAATACTGCCCATAACACTACAGCATTCTAGAAATGAATCCAATGTTTCTTGGCATCATTTGTCATTCTGTTGTAACTCCAACTGCTACCTTCCCCTGAAGAGAATGACACCTTGTCATTGAAACTATTGTGCTCTAAGTCATTCTGTAGTCATCTTATTTTAATAAAAAAGTCTCTCTGTCCCATTACCATGACAAAACTGCTGCTTTCATGTTACAGCAACCCACTGGAAATGGGAGCCCTTCATTCTTGAATTATTTTTCAATTACATAGTGCTAAACATAAGACGTTGCAATGTTTGGATAGCAATTCTTCTATGGGCAGGGAGCTATTTGAAAGAAAAAATGGCTCCTGTGATTTATTTCTAAGAAATGGATATTTTAGCCTGTACTTTGCCTAGTTGATGTAGCTTCTTTCAACACAGCTGGATTGCATACCACTGAAATGGTTGGTGTCTAGGGTGCGCTGTGTTTGCCAAGATTCTTCATTTGAGTCTTCACATGGCCAGCGTGTGAACGTGTGTAATATTTCAAAAATGAATTAAACCTAGTAGGATTGTTTTGCCTTCAATAATTATGTATAAGTTTGGATCAAGTAAAACATACTGTTTTATTATTACAGAGAAAAAGGGAATCATTTTTTAAAAATTGGATTATTTGGTTAAAATATCTGTATATACAGTACATTGGAATGGTTTATTTTATAATACAGAAGAGATTTAGCTAGCTGCAACTGCTTCTGCTTGATAATGAATGGAATGGATCAGGAGCTGTCTGAGGTGCTGAAAGCATGAAGTTAACGACTTTTGTTCTTTTGTTTCCCAAGCTATGCAATCGAAAAGGATGAGATCCCAAGCTTTCTATGTACATTGCAGGAATAACTCATCAGTCTGTCTACTGGAACTGATTAAAAAATTGCTGCACACAATGTGACTAACATTTATACAGTAAATAGTGAATAGTAAACAGTGAGAAAACATTTCTCATAGTGGAGCTTTTTGGATAACAGAATTCCAGATCCCATACCTGTAGTAGCAATGGTTGACATGACATGGGCTTCTATACACTTCTAATGATGTATAATGGTGCGTCAATGAGGTGGCAGGGTCACATGATAGATTTTGATATTACCTAAAAAAATGCCCCAAATGTTGTTATGTGTCATTTATAAAACAATAGACAAAATAGCTGGACACTGTAATGGCTACAAAATTGTACATTTTAAAATGCTTAATGCCTTGGGTTTCTTCTCTTTGAAGGAGAACCCTACCAAATCTTCAAGTAAGTAAATGAATAAACTGTAGGGATAATAAAGTTTTTAAAGAGAACCCACACACTGGTGAAGACCAGCAGCACTAATTTCCAACCAGCGGAAATTAAAATCAATAAAACAATTGGTGCTGGGTTTAAAAAAAAAACTATTAAGATAATAATATTAAGATTACATTAATTATGTGGCTGGCCAGTCTACTGTTCACAGTTCATCAAAACAATAGTTTCTTCCTATCCTCAATTGGTAGCATAGAATTTTATGTATGGTGGTGTGTAGAATATAAGTCACTGAAAATTTCAAAATTCATTAACAATAAAAGCAGATGGAAAGTAAAAATTTTCGTGAAAATAAAATTTTCAATAGCAGCTGAAATAGGATAATTATGGCAAATTTGATCAATTTCAGATAATTTTTCAATTTCAAAAACGTATACAAATTTTTACCTTATATATGTATTGAATTTCCAATAGCAGTTACAATAGGATAATTGGGGCAAATTTGATCAATTTCAGATAATTTTTCAATTTCAAAAACGTATACAAATTAGACCCTATATATTTATGGAATTTCCAATAGCAGCTACAGTAGGATAATTGGGGCAAATCTGATCAATTTCAGATAATTTCTCAATTTCAAAAATGTACACAAATTGGACCCTATATATAAAACTTTGGATTAATTAACAAGAAAAACAATGCAATGATATCATAATACAAACATTTTTGTTGAAATAAAATTGTCATTACTGAGACAGGATAACTAGGGCAAATTGGATCAATTTTTGATAATTTAAAAAATGTATGCAATTTGGACCCTACATTTTTATGGAATTTCCAGCAAAAAAAACTTTAGATTCTATTTGTATTACATGTATATTAAATATTAATTGACTGGCAGAGTTCTTTTTTTTTGCATTTTTACATTCATACATGTGCATGAAAGCGATACTATTTTTTTGCTTTGGTGGCATCTTTTTTTATTGGCAGGAATATAGTTTAGCAGTGTTTACAGTATTATTTTCTGTTATGTATAATGGATAGATTTTTGTGCTTAGGGCTACATGCGCATAGGGATAAAAAATAAGTTGTTTTTTTAAAGAATACCTGAATATTGTTTTGTTTCAACCCTAGTGTCTGCTTGAGGTTACATTTGGTTTCTGCATATATCTTACAGTAGTACAAAGATCCGTTCATGAAATGCATTTTTGTGCTCTAAATTGAGCAGCGTAAACAAAATCTATTTTCTTTAAATGTCAGTCTTGCATAGACTCTTGTGAAGCCTGTGTGGGCTCTTGAAAGACAGTAATTCTGCACATAAATTTACCTGTACTGGCTGCAAATAAATAACAAACACTGCAGACAGAAAAAAAAAAAATAACTCACAAAAACAAATTGAAAAAATGAGGACACCCAGCTGAATCAAGCTAAATGTTTAACTATTGATTTTTGCAAGGTGTGATCATATATAAGTAGCAAATAGTGATGGGCGAATTTATTTGCCACGGTTGAATTCACGGCGAATTCCCGCAATTCGCGAAACGCCAGCGAAAATTCACTTAAAAAAACGAGTTACGCATCGTTTTTGACGCGACGCGCCGAACAGGCCGTGACACGTGCTGAAAACGACGCGACGCGTGTCGAAGTCGACGAGCGTCAAAAACGTGCTGCGACTCGTTTAGCGAATTTTTTCGCCAATTCGCGGATTTTGCTGGAAATTTGACAATTTTTCGGCGAAGCGAAACTGGGTAGATTCGTCCATCACTAGTGGCAAAATGTATAGATGCTGCCAGATGCATGAAACAAATCTTCATATTCCCTGGGAAATTAGTCATCTATGCTCACATGTACCCTATCAAACTTATGTTTCTTGTTCAAGTGAGAGAGTGCAGAAGCTCACACTATTGACAAGAAAGACCATTATACAGTATTTATATTTTAGAATGATTTTAGGGGAGATTTCACCAATATTTTGTAGAATACATAATGCACTCAAATTCCTGTGGGGACCCAGAGTGGGGTTGTTTTAGAAACTCCTGTAAGCCCTGCATGAAAGGCATTTAGGGCAAGATTTAGGATGATCATTTGATGTCCTAAATATTCTTTGTTTAATCAATGGCTCTAGGAGTAATGTTTTCTTATACAGCCATGAAATCTATTATCTGTAAGCTCCATTACAGATAATTATCCAGAAACATCTGAATTATGGAAAGCCCATCTCCCATGTACAGTAATTCATTTTAATCAAATAATATATATTTTTTTCCTTTTCTCGCTGTAAAAGTAGAACAGTACCTTGTACTTGATTCCAATCAAGATATAATTAATCCTTATTGGAGATAAAACTATTTTATTAAGTTTATTTATACAAGTATGAGATCTGTTATCTGTAAACCCAATATCCAGAAACCTCTGAGTTATTGGAAGCCCAACTCCCATAGACATTAATTTAATCAAATAATTCTAATTAATTATTTTCCTTTTGCTCTATGAAAGTAAAACAGTACCTTTTATACCTATAACCCTTACAGTTATGTTGTTATTTGGTATATTGAACTGTATCTGTCACTTCTATTTGAAATGGGATTCAACCTCTTTATCCCGGTTTTTATCCAGATAGTTGGCAGTACCATGCAGTGACTATAATATAGGTACCTGTACGTAAGCATTTATTTTAAAATTGAATCACTTTTGTAAATCTGCAATAGTAGCAGCATTATGTTTTTCACCGTTTACTGTTCACTTTTTGCTGTTTAAATGTAAGTCACATTGCGTTCAGCAATTTTTTAATCAGTTCCAGTAGACAGACTGGTGAGTTGTTACAGCAATGTACATAGAAAGCCTGGGATCTCATCCTTTCAGGTTGTATAGCTTAGGAACAAAAGAACAAAAGTGGTTAACTTCATGTTTTCAGCACCTCAGACAGCTCCTGATACATTTCATTCATTGTCAAGCAGAAGCAATTGCAGCTAGTTAAATCTCTTCTGTACTGTAAAAGAGACCATTCCAATGTATATACAGGTATGAGATCTGTACATTTTATCCAAATAATTCAAATTTCTAAAAATGATTTCCTTTTCCTCTGTAACAATAAACTAGTACCTTGTACTTGATCCAAACTAAGATATAATTAATCCTTATTGGAAGCAAAACAAGACTATTTTATATATTTAATGTTTACATGATTTTTAGTAGATTTAACAGAATTATTGAAGAACCAAATCTGCAGTTGGGGATTAACCCCTTTTATTATGCCACCACAAGATCAACGTT
>CM044445.1:103395531-103406278 GCA_024363595.1 Xenopus borealis
ATCAGTAGAAAAGAAGATGGGGAGCTACTGGGGCATCTACAGGGGAGACACAGATCTTTAGTGCTAAAGGGCTGTGGTAACCTTGGGCTGGTACAAAAGCACAAAATATAATGTATAGCATTTCTAGCTACTTCTTTAGTTTAACTAATCCCTTATCCTTTAAGTTTACTAGAAAGCTGTTAAAGCTTTGGAAAAAAAACAAAATGCTAGTTTTCCTTCCAATAAGGATTAATTATATCTTAATTGGGATCAAGTTCAAGGTACGGTTTTAATATTATAGAGAAAAAGGAAAAACTGTAATTTTAAAAACTCTGGATTATTTGGATACAATGGAGTCTATGGGAGACAGCCTTTCCATAATTTGGAGCTTTCTGGGTTATGGTTTCCAGATACCTGTATATGGGACATGCCTGTTGTTGCCTTTACATGCTGTGTCCCCTTAATTAATGAACTGCACTTCCCTTCAACACGAAATCTAATATATATAATAAATATTCTGTTAAACACCCTTAAGTCACCCTATGAATAATGGTTACTAATCTAGTAATCTAAAATTACATTGCTTAGGGCTAGGTGTTCTGATGACAAAAAGGTATTTATTCTTGCTTGAGTTGCAACTGAGCATTCCCTGATCATACTACATTCTGGAAATCTGTAAAATGTACATGGTTGTTTCTTGAACCTCCAGACGCATTTCACTTCATTGGTTCAGACGTAAACAGCAGATTAAAAGGAAAGTGTTCCTGGTTTTGATATTTTATGTCTGTGTTCTCAGGAATCATTTTCAGTTGTGAATTAAAAAAAAAAAATGCTATGAAATATTGTTCTTTCATAGTCACTGACTGACTGATTAATCTTAGTGCAGAATTTCATGAAGTGTAACGAGATGAGCCAGATTGCAGAGAAAAGGTCCAATTTTGAAAGGTAATGCAATATCTGCCCTCCAAAAGTTAATAAAAAAGTTTGCTGATTTGTGCACAGCAAGTGGTACAAATGTAACAGAACAATGAGTCGATATGAGGGATTAGCTGTAATTAAACATACTAATGTATGGAAAGAATCTAATTTTAGGAGAGTACTGCATATCTACTAACTGTAAAAAGAATAAATGAGCAAGTACAATACTCCAAATTCTTTTACCACTTTGAACCCCGGTCTCAATGTAGTAGAATTGTTTCACTGCTGAACCATATTCATGAGGGGTGGGTGGAGGGGAGGCACCACTTTTACAAATCATACACCACCTTAATTTGTATGTAATTCATGCACACATTATTGTGCCTCAGCAGGCACTAGTTCCAATTACTTCTACTACTTACTATCTGCCACAGGTTTTGAACAGGACAATTTGGCTTGTCCAGTTCAAATAATTCTGTCTTGGTTTTAGTGTTGTGAAACTGTACATAAATCTACCCAAACGTGATGTCATAGCCCTGACAGTAAACATCACTGGTCCACCCCCTGACATCATGGACCTATCCTCAACATCATCTCACTGCCCCCTTGGTTCAGTTTGGCCCTGGCAAAGGTGGCAACCCTACACAGGGCAGGGTTGCCTTGTGCCTTCCAGAGTTGTGCACTACGCTTAAGGCCACATTTTTTCTCCATGCGAGGTGCAGAGCACAGCCAGCCCCCAGACAAAATGGTTTAAAAATTGAGCATTAAGGGTACACTTAGAACTTTAGTAGTTACATTTGGGTGCCAGATAGTCACCTCTAATATCTGTCTTCCCACCAAATCTAACATAATTCCATTCCTTTCAATGCAACCAACAGTGTGTCAAGTATTCATATGACAATGCAAACAGGGCATTTTGGTCATAGTTACATGGTTAGGTTGGGTTGAAAAATACCAAAGTCCACAAAGTTCAACCCTTCCAAACTAAACACAGCAGCCATACTTACACACTCACACCAACTCCTCCATACACTCACATAAACTATATACTGTATATTCCAATATCTATACAAATTTTAGATTTTAGTATCTCTATATGGGCAAACATAAAGCTCAAACACCATTCTCTGCCATTGGATATTTGAAATAGGGGTGAATCTTTCCCTATATATTTTAGAAAAAGCTATAAATTATACCCTACATTATGTAAAGATACTTAAAGTATTTGTGACATATTTCTAACACACTTTGCAAACATGTATTATTATATGACATTTACAAAATCTATTGTAATAACTTACATTTCAGCACATCTTCTGCCCTTTTTTAATTAAAAATGTAAAATTTTAGCTAAGCCTGCTACTTTGTGCTAAAAAGTTCAGCTTTTCTTCAAATGTATCTAAGGGACGGCAAACAAAAGCCCCAACAGGCTGGGTGACATTAGCCATGAACCAGTTCCTTCCTGGTGTCAAAATAGCATTAATAGTAAGCTTACCATAAATTAATGTTGTCTGTTTGTAATTATATGTGCCACTAGGGGGGGCAGTGGTTGGCATCTTTGCAGCAGAGGGGTTCCAAGGTTCAATTCCAGCCAGATCATATATTTTATCCCTGTGTCCAAGTCAGTTTTCTTTTCCACACTCCAAAGACATACACGCATTTTAATCAACTCCTGATTAGTGTGTGTGTGTGCAAAAGATGCAAAACCTGTAGATGCATTACCTTAATAATTTACAGACTATTAAACAATACTTACAGCAGCCAATTTTGCATAGTGTGGCTAAATCCCATTACAAAATATGACACCTAAGACAATACAGTGCATATTAGCAGAGGGTTATGCTAGCAGCACAATATAAATAATTACTAAACCCCCTCCCCCACACTGGAAATATGTGATGCACCAATCCCTTTGCCGTTCATATATAACATATTTAAAGGTCAACAAAAGTAAAAGTCACTTGCCACTTTGTGGACCAGTGAGTGTCAAGCATCCATGCTTAGTCTTAGTCTTAGTATTTCTTTTGCTACCCTGGGCAGAGAGTTTACTGTGCATGTGACCAGCTGAAGACAAAAACATGGAGGCATGACAGTGTATACATAAATTGCCTGGCCAGTTACTTTCTTTGTAGAAGATACAGGCCAGCACAGGGTTAATGGTCATCCATTTTAGTGTTAATCTACAAAGTACTTGTTAGTGCTGCACCATAGTGATGCACCCTAGCCACCCTTTCCCTCTGCCGTAGAGTAGGTGCCTATGTGCCTCCCACCCTGCCCCTTACATAGTTAGATCAGTTTGAAAAAAGACTGAAGTCCCTCAAGTTCAACCCCTACAAATGAAACACAGTATCCATACATATACACACCACAATGACCCCTCTATACACTTACATAAACTATATATACTTGTGCACTAACTATATATTTAATTATCATAATAGCCTTGGATACTATCCTTGACCAAGAAATCATCCAAGCCACTTTTAAAGTCATTAACATAATTGTCTATCACAACATCACCTCACAGTGCATTCCACAACCTCATCATCCTCACTGTGAAGAACCACCTACATTGCTTCATTAGAAAGTTCTGTTCCTCCAGACTGAAGGGGTGGCCTCTGGTTCATTGATCCTCTTTATGGGAAAAATATCCTCAAAGGTAACCATGTCCCCTTGCAAGTGTCTTTTTTTCCAGAGAGAACAACCCCAACCTTGACAGTCTACCCTCATCATTTAAGTCTTCCCTTCCTCTAACTAGTTTAGTTGCACTTCTCTGCACTCTCTCCAGCTCATATATATATTCCTGGACTGGAGTCCAAAGCTGCACTGCATACTCCAGGCGAGCCTTACCAGGTACCTATAAAGAGGCAAAATTATGTTTTCACCCCTTAATTTGTGACCTTTTTATGCAAGACAGCACTTTATTTTCTTTAGTGGCCAGAGAATGACACTGCCCAGAATTAAACAACTTGTTAACCCTTATTGAATGGAGCATGGCCTCATGCAGGCAGTGTTCTGAAATAGATTACAGAGATCAGTGGCTAATTGCAAACACCAGGGGTGCAGCCAAAAAAAGTGTTGGGTTGATTACAGATCTTTTGTTGCACTTGCTGGGCCTGGGTTTGCAAATGAGCCCTAGAATATAAATATAAATATTTATTTGGCACTTATCAAACTACCAGAGTGACAGAGAATAGAAGTAGATCACTGACCCCAAAGCAGAGTTAGAACTATTAATAGACAGAGAAGGGAAAGCAGTTACTGTACAAGACGTCAGATAAACACTGCAGGAGTCATTTACATTTGCACCTGAGGAAGGCTGTTGTGGCCGAAACATGTTGTGCAGGACTTTCTGCATAATAAATTGAAAATGCTTTGAAACGAGATTTATGCTCTCCAACCATTTTTTTCGGTTACTTTGAAGCACTACACACCGACACGGAGTGTGAGGTTGTTGAGAAGCATTATACTTACTACAAGGACTTATTTTGCCTATTTTGTCATTTACATTCGCGATTGCAGTAAGTACAATGCAATTTTTGCACCATGGTTTTCCCATTCTGTAACATTTTCAGAATTCCAGACCCACTGCAGTTGCTTGGGGGAATTGTCTTGATGCCAATGCATCAAAAGTTTATAATGAGCTGATACCTATGTCGATTAGTCAGAATATGCGTGTACAGGTTGTGCACCATTCTATCCAATGGCGTTGTAGCAGTGAGCACCATTTCCTACAAATCGGAGAGAAAGGATTTAAGCAAATATTTTCTGCACTGGAATGAATTAATCCAGAGCAGAAAATAAAATGTTGAATCCAAAAGCTTTAACTCTTTTATGAGCTGTACCCTTCACTACCACTCGTTAAAAGGAAATGATGGTTGATAAATCAGCTGCAATATTTCTTTGTGCGAATGTACACTAATTAGGCAGCACCTTGTTAAATAATGTTATTGGAAACCTGAAATACAAGACTAGAATGAGAAAATGTCCTGTTTCTTTTCATGTCACGCATTTTATTATATAGCAACCAGTTTGCTCTTGCTCAGTTATGTTTTAGCTGGCAGCGTCTGCCTATCTAAATCCAATTACAAGAGGGACAATGACATTTTAAAAAATAAAAGTTAAAAAAAAGTATATCCTGTAAAGTTTGATTTTTGCTGTTCTTGTTATTAGAAAAGGATTTCCAGCTGGAGAACATTCCGTTTGTAGAGCAGGCAACAATCTATTTGCCCGAAAGCATATGTCTTGCTGTGGTCTCCTCATTAGAGAATCTTAGAAACCATCTCTTTCTTATGTCAGACAACTGGATATATGAGAAAACTGTTCCTTGCTTTGTATATAGCAGATTAGAAGCAGCAATTTATATGGGCATTCCAGTAATTTATTTAGAAATATTTTCACTTATATTATGGACTGAAATGAAACCTTGCTATTAGCTACTATACATCAAGTCAAATGTTGTCATAGACATTGATAGATTTCTCAGTGTGGAAAACTACTAAATGTAAAACCCCATGTGGCTGGCAAAAATCTCTTACTGTAGTTAATTCAGCTTTAGTCAATGCTTCATTGCTTTTTATATTTTGTAAGGGATACTACAAATAGAGTTTTAGGTGAATGTTCTGAAGAAGGTTGTAATTGCCATTCAGGGAAGGTTTAATAACACCTGGTTCATAATCTTTATCATACATTTGTTATATATTTAAAGGACGAGTAACATCAAAAAATGAAATTATTTTAAATTAATAAATATATAATGCAGTGTTGCCCTGCACTGGTAAAACTGCTCTATTTGCTTCAGAAACACTTCTATTGTTTATATAAATAAGCTGCTGTGTAGCAATGGGAGCAGCCATTCAAAGGAGAAAGGGCTCAAGTTACACAGCAGATAGCAGATAAGCTATGTAGAACATAATGTTATCTGTTATCCATAACTTATCCTGTGCCATGTAGCCTTTTTTTAATTTCTGCCATTGCTACGTAGCAGCTTGTTTATATGAACTATAGTAGTGTTTCTGAAGCAAACAGATCAGTTTTAACAGTGCAGGGCAACATTACATGATATTTTCTTTACTTTAAAACACTTTCATTTTTTGGTGTTACTGTTCCTTTAACAATGTTTTTTTCACTCCTCAACCTAACTTGTTTACTGCAAATAATACACTTATGCTGTGAGTCACTGACAGATTTTACTTGCTATAATTGGCTGGTCTAGCGTGAGCCAGAAATTGACAGTACACCAAGTGGTGCAACCAGTGTGCACCGGGTCCCCTGCAAAAGGATCTTCAGAGGGGCTCAGTGCACTCGGATCCCCATCCTCCCACCCACTTATTACCTCTGCCCACATACACCCACACTCCCATCCAGAATCCACTCCATACCAGACTCCACCCACTATTTTGCCCATTGCCGACACACTCTGCTTCCCTGCCACAGGTAAGAGAGTGGCTAGGGGGTGTTGTTTGGCAGAAGCTGTCCGGGCACCCATTTTCCTGGGCCCCTTGACTGCGGGGTCTGCTTCCTCTATAGTTATGCCAATTATTGCACCACTAACACACAGCATGTTTGGGTTGTTTGTAGTAGGAAAAAGATGTTAGATTGAGAAAGCACCCTATTTAAAAGTAAAAAAGTAGCAGAAAAAAAACATTTATTTAGAAGGTACTGTATTACAGTTTGGATTCATAATGTATATCAATGATTTAATACATTCAGTGTTACACTTTTTATGCAGCATTTTACATAACTTTTCACTGCTTGATACTCCAGATCAAAAGGATGTAAAATAATGATTGAAATGATCAAGGCACATAGATTTAGTTCCCATCTAAGAACAATACAGTAGAAACTTCATTTTATGTTTTTAAGTGGAGCAGAAAAAATGTAGGAAAATGAAAAATAGCCAGAATCCAACTTCCTGCTTTTCAGCTCTTTAACTTTGAGTTACTCAGTGATTTCATGGGGGACCACATGGGACATAAATGTTCAGTGAGTTTGCAATTGATCCTCAACATTCAGCTCATATTCAAAAGCAACAGTTATAGCCGTGTGGCCCCTCAAGTCACAAGGGTAACCAGTCAATGGAACCAGTCAGTAGTGTTCTGGCTATTATATTAGACATCCAGTCACTCCAGCCTTTATACATTACATTTTTTAGCTAACTAACTATATTAGAAACATTTTTTATTTTGCACTGCCTATCTATTTAACCAGTTTTTATTTTTATACTGAACAATTCCTGTAAGAAACACATTGGGTTTCCTTTTTACACACAATTATTATGATATAAAATATTCTTTGTTTTTCAGTGCTAGTGCACCCTGTGTCCATCTTTTTAAAGGCAAATCTGGGAAGGAGTGAGTTGAGGGGACATTTCCACCAGAAGTGATGTGGGCCAGAGTTCAGCTTCCTAATCATTTAATTTGTGCAAGACTTAAGCTTTCCTTCCTTATGTAGTTTATGAGATTCATTTGGACGTACTCATGGAATTGCCATAGTGGGTAGAGAATGCTTCTCATTTGGTGGCTTAAGGCCAAGGTATATTTATGGCAGATGGCTTACTGGAGTTGATTTGCTCTGTATGGGCATGGGACCTGCAGGGATATGGTAACTGGTTTCCTGCTTTCACTTGATCATATGACCTACTGGGTTGGATAATTAGCATGACAAGCATTCCTGCAGGAGGATTCTTTCAGTGCTATGTCTATTAAATGTTTAACCATTATTGTAAGTATTGTTATTTTTATTTAGATTTAATTTAAGTTGTGGATTTCTTTACCAACAAACCAGGATCATCTTTTCTCCTCTCAAGGCGAATAGAGTCAAGGGTGGTTGAGAAAAATTCCTTTAGCAAAATATTTCGCTAGGTTAAATTTTGCTAGGCTGCCACAATTAACGCTGCATGTGTCAACGACTGTGTAAATCATAAGATGAATAAAGTTAAAGGGTCTTCATTTGTTAGAATGCGGTGATGGAAAGGGGATGAAATATAAATACTAAATCTGATTAATCTCTTAAACTCTGTGTTGCTTAAAGGAAAGATAAAAGTCTTGCAATGTGTTTGAGCTATGCCCCTACCAAGGACATTCATCTTTTGAACACTCTGCTTGACGTCATCTGATTGGCAAGGACATTAACTCTAAAGAGCTTCATTTGACATGAAATTAATGCAGCATCCACTATCTAAACGAGTTCACTACAAGATAAAGGTTGCATGGGAAAACTGTAAATGCCCATTATGCAAAATGCTAATGATATTAATATATTAGCAGCTTTTATATTATGAATAATGACACAAATAGGGAGTTAAATGCCTTTTGTGCAACCATAACTGAAATAAATTAAACGTAATGCCTTCTACTATAGGTTCTTAATTTGTTCTTTTTCATGTCAGTTTCACAAATTTGGCCTGTTGGACATTTGGTCATATAATCTATCACCATAATAATAGCTCTGAATGGTTATTCCTTTCTGCAAAATGGATTGTTACTTTCCATTAAAAAATATAGAGGCATTTCAAACTTGCCCCATAGTGAGCTTAATCGTCTCATCATCTAGAATATGATGTGCAGTGTTGGCCTCTAGTGCTCAAATGAAATACTACTGAATATTATCCAAAGAAGGACAAGCTGGTAAAGGGTATAGGATGCCTCAGCTATGAAGACTGGCCAAGATGGGGTTGTTTATACTAAAAAAGTGCTTAAGGGGAGATATGACAATTATGTATAAATATATAAGGGGATCATAAAATAAACTCTCTAATGTTATTTTTACAAGTAGATTCTTTCAACAGACACATTCAAATCCATCCAGATTAGAAAAGGGTTTGTTTCAGTGAGACCTGTGAAGATGTGGAATTTCCTCCCTGAAGCAGTTGTACTGGCAGAAACATTAGCTTTAAAAAGGGGGGTTGGGTGGCTTGTTTAGAAAGTAAGAAAATACAGGTTTATTGGAAATAGCTATTTGTCCAAAGCTGATCCAGGAACTGGTCCGATTGCCAAGACAAATCTGAGACAAATTGGAGAGGCTTCAGATGGGCCTTTTTGTATTTGTCTGGATCAGTTAGATATTCAGCAGATTTTACATAGACATATAAAGTAGAACTAGATGAACATGTGTCCTTTTTCAACCTAAAAGGAAATAACCATAATATATTCTTTGGGGTGGGGTGGAGCCAGATCATAGCTTAGTGAGCAATATTCAGTACCTTCATCTGCATCTATACTACAAGTACTTCCAACTTGTGTCTTTTTTTTCTGTAAATTCTCAGTTCTCTCTCTTTCTGACATGTGTATTCATTGCTTTGTAAAATAATGAACAAAGTATGCTTTGTTGGGCATATCTGGAATATTATTAGTCATCTTGCAGTTCAAGACCTAGGATTGCACCTTTAGCTTTCATCAGCATGGAACTCCTTGGTGACTTCTAATTCACAGTTGGGAGTATTTATCCATTATATTCTTACTATTATATATATACTTCAGCACTATATAAACTGACTGATCAGAAAAAAGTAAAAGACACAAGAACAGACAAAAGCATGCTGCAACAGTAGTACTGAGAACTCCAAGAGCAAAATAACTTGCAAAATATCTTATTTCTTTCTTCTTTCTCAGCAAAGAAGAAGTCACAGTTCTTCTGTTATACCGTAGGTATATCTATAATGCTATAATATATATGTTTGCTCAGTGGATGAAATGCCATTGCACAGTGACCTTATCCTTTACATGGAATAGATTTCTTTGAGGAACCTAGTATGTATCCATATGCCTTTTCCTGATCAAGTTTTTAAAAACTCCTATTGATCATAAATCTGCCACGTCATGTGTGCCATATACGCTCATCCAGTTAATATATTCTATTCTATAGGTATAAACAGACAATTTGTATTTACACTACACATACAGTAAGACACATACTATTATTTATTGCCATTGTTGTTTTGCATAATGTCCCTTAAGCATTATTGAAAAAGACAATGGAGCAGATTCACTAAAGGGCGAATTGTTGCCAGTGACAACTTTGCACACTTCTCACAAGTTTGCCAGGCACAACTTCGTTACCACTACGCTGATTCACTCAAATGCGAAGTTGCATCCTGGGTGTCATACACTGTAGACTTTTCATGGTGAACATTCGCTAGTGATCTTACACTTAGGTCAGCACAGGGCCAGCCCGGTCAGGCGCCCTAAGCCCACAGGTGAAAAACCAAGATCACACTTCCCCCATCATCGGCGCATATACCCTGGGTATAAAAGTTTGTGCTCAAGAGGGTTGTGTGGTCGGATGTAAGGATCTGGGTGGGATCAATTCACTTATTCATTACTACTAAGCAAGATCACAGTGTATGGAGGGTGCGATGCATTATAACTCTTCTTTTTCTGGTTCTCCTTGCTAATAAATTGTTGTCTGTGCCTGTTAGTGAATTGGAAATGTCCCTGCAGATGGGATTTCTGGTCAAAAAGTCGAATTGGACATATGTAATACAATTGGGTTTATACAATGAAAATAACTAAGTTTGCCTAGGTGTAGTAATCCATAGCAACCAATCAGCAGGTTACATTTACTAGTCACCTGTTTAAAAAATGTATTGGTTGCTATAGGTTACTGCTACTAGGTTACCTTAACACCTTGTATTACATATGGTGCAATGGTTCTATTATTTAGAACAGGGGCCAACTTTTCTTACCCATGAGTTGCATTCAAATGTAAAAAGAGTTGGGGAACAACACAAGCATGAAAAAAGGCCCTGGTGGTTCCAAATATGAGTTGTGGTTGGCTATATGGTAGCCCCTATGTGGACTGGCAGCCAACCAGATTCTCTGTTTTTCAGTATCTGTTTTTTTTTTTTTTT
>CM044445.1:103406599-103427972 GCA_024363595.1 Xenopus borealis
ATGTTGCTTGTGAGCCACTGGTTGGGGATTACTGATTTAGTATATGGAATTGCTCTAAAGCTTTAGTGCTAAATAGTTTATTGGCCAGAGACTGTACAGTGTGACTCCTCTTAGCCCTGGAAATATTAAATACAAAATCTAATATAGATTGTTTTAGATTTCAACAGTTCCTCATCTATTCTGTCCCTTCTGCTTTTACATGCTAGTAAAAAGGGTTTATTATAAGAAATAAAACAATCTAAGGGTTTGATCCAGGGACTTAAATATAAAGTCACACTTTAAAGTGGATACCATTATGTTTGTGTGTATGAGTATGGAATCCATTATCTGGAAAGCTCCAAATTACAGGAAGGCCAGCTCCCATAAAAACCATTTTAATCAAACAATAAAAATGATTTCCTTTTTTGCTGTATAAATAAAATACTGTAGTTCTTATTACTGGATCCCAACTAAGATATTATTAACACAAGCAGACCATTAGAAAAATAGGCTGACAAAATGGATCACAGTTGATTTCTTCTGCTTACATTGTTTATTGAAAAGTTATGGCACCCATGGTGCAAACAAAAAAGCCTTATGCATTAGTTCCATCATGTGACAAGATACTGTACTTGTAAGCCTTTTTGTTTACACCATGAGTGCCTATTTTGCTAATGGTCTGCTCGTGGCATACTACTTAAGCTGAAGGCCTGAGGCATGTGCACCTGGAACCACTGAGTGAGTTTACTAAAAGAACATTCTTCATCTGGTTTTTATTGTCTTTGGTTTCACAAGATATACTTAATCCTTACAGGAGGCAAAAAACTAAAAATTTTAAACAAATAGTAGACTGAAGGTATGGAGATCCAAATTAAGGAACAGACACTTATCTAGAAAAACCCAGGTCCCTTGCATTCCGGATAGCAGGTCCCATACAGTAATTCCCTTTTCTTGGCCCAAAACAAAGTTTGTAGCTACTGTGAAGCACTGCATGGTTACAATGACCCTCTCTCTCAGCTGGGCCAAAACAGTATTATTTGGACAGGACAGGGAACTGTGTTCTTGAGTTACATCTTCCTCACTGCAAACAATCAGGATAATGGATGACAGAGGTTCTTAATAATAAGCACAGGTGTATTTGCATCCACCCTGTTTAGCAGGTGGAGACCAAAGAGGAAGAGCCATGTGCTCCCAATTATTGTATTAACCATAAAACAGAACATGGTCACTACTACCCTGGGCCAACAGTTAATGCTACCCCACTATGGCTGCCACCTGGCCAGTATTTTTACACTGGCCAAGGCCTGGTCCTGTATTACAAATATAGCTGCCGGTAAATCTGTTATACCCCTATTAAAGGCCTGTCATGGCTCTGCCCCTTTTATGACAAACCATGACCCCTTTAACATCACAACACACCCCTTTTTCAAAGGTGGAAACCCAATATCCCACCCCAGGGCATAGGCGCTCAGTTATGTTAACAACTTCTGTGGAGTGTAGCTATATCTATGATGGTTGATCATGCCCACAAAATGTGCAGATAGCAATCTGCTTTCCTAGCTCAAGCAAATCTGCTAGCAAAGGACTCTTGAGAATATTTGCAGTCTTCATAATTTATATTTCTATTCCCTCCCAAATCATAACCAGCTCTTTCTCTTGTACCCATGAACACATATGCTACAGTATCTCTCTTCCCTCCCATGATGATAATTGTCTCTAAGCCTTCGGTGTTGCACTCACTTCAATAAGGATGTAGCAGATCAAGGTAGAAAGACAGAAATATATGACACTGTACTGCCTACAGAATTCCTGTAGTAGAACCACAAAGCTCCTTTAGAAAGACACATGCTTATCACTATCAACAGGAATATTCAGTTCTTGCAAAAGCAGCCGTGAATAATAGAGCTAACACAATAAGATTCCTGTGCTAAAAAAAGAAACCTTCAACCTGTACTTCAGCTGTTACTAAAAAAAATGGGTATGTTTTGTCTCATTTGCCTTTAATCACATGTATTTTATTCTTTATGGTCAATTTAATCCCAAAAGAACAGCAGCGGAAGTGAATTTGTTAGTGGGGATTAGTTCTATAATTAAAGACCAGCCAGGAGATAAAACTTATTCTCTCTCAACACATCTCGAGAAATTGGTTTAATGTAACATAAATCACAGGCTGCTTTGTCAAGTTCCCTGTAGTACTGGGAGCCAGAGAGGCAATTTAATCACATAACAAAAACAAAAAAACAAATACTAGGGTTGTACTTCAGGAGCAACATCAGAGAACAATCCCCAGTGCTAGATTAAACAGCGATGTTATGTATGCAATCAATATGCTTTGTGTAACCCACAAGTCCCACTTTGTATAGAGAAGATTGTCCATCTCATATACAATAGCCAATTATGACAACATTCTTAGTATAATGGTAACTATAGGAGGAAGGGTATCTGTTAAACACATGTTCTGATTTATTACTACACATTCAATAATGAAGTGTAGGTAGTTTAATTTGCTACACAAGTGTCTGCTCTCTGCAACTGCCAAGCCACTAACAAAACCACCTACTAAAAAACTGTGTTTATTGCAAGAGGCTGCTGGACAGAATGGTCTGACACATTTCAGGCATGCTACCCTTAATCATTGGCACTTTAATCATATGTCCATAATGAAATTAGACTACACATACCAACACCATTGTCGCAGTTAAAGGATGAGCATGGGAAGCATGAACTGAATAATGGCTTAATAATGGAGCATAATTATTAATTTGTCGCTTAATATTTTCATTCAACTTATGCAAAAGAATATAATTATGAAAAGTTAAACAAATAAGTATTTCCAGTAAGGTTTGAGGTTCTTAATACATCCGGTATGAAAATATGGGAGGATTTTTATGCACTGATAACAACAAAGAGAACAAATATTAGGGCTACTAAATTATATATTTTCCTTATAAAGAAAGGTCAGATACTGTCTAATTTCTACTGACAAATGAGTCCATAATGTAAAGACTTTTATGGTGCAGACAAAACAACAAAAATAGGAAGAAATTCAAAAGATTACTACACATTTTTTATTCCTGGCAGTCATTCCTCTTTCTATTTTTGTTGTTTTGCTTCTAGGCCTGGCCCAGCACAGAGTACCACTAAGGGAGTAAAGACAATATTTTTACATTATTCAGTTGTATAAATACAACCACTACACGAAATGTATGAGAACCTTAGGGGCTGATTTAATAAGGGTCGAATTTCGAAGTAGAAAATACTTCGAAATTCGACCATCCAATTAAAATCTTTCGACTTCGCATATCGAAGTCGAAGGATTTTTCACCAAATTTGGCATTCCTACGATCGAAGAAAAATCCTTTGACCGAAAGAAATAATTAATTGGCTAAGTGAAAAAGGATTTTTAAAGCGACAGTACTTTGAATATCGAAGTCGAAGGATTTTACTATTTAATCATTCGACTCGAGTGGTCGAAGTAACCTATTCAATGGTGGAAGTTTTTCAAAAATGTACTTCAAATATTGAAATTTTGCATTGGAATATTCACTTCGACCCTTATTAAATCAGCCCCTAAATGTATCTTACAGAGTTCCAAGGATGTCTGCTTTGGCGACATACACATTTTCATCCATTTTCCAGAATAAATTATGTTCCTGGTTGGCTTCCAGAAATATCTAGGAGAACAAAAGGCCTATTGAGGTGCCCAAATGCAGCCATGATTGAACAGTGAAGCTGACACTGGATACCTATATGTGTCTGTATTTGGCTAGAATTATCTGCCCTTCTGCATCAAATATTCTGCAGAAAGATATGAGACAGTGCTGAAATATATGTTACTTCCATTTGTTATTGATGCAAGGATCTCAAATGATGATCTAGATGCAATCATGTAACATAATGGACTGGTAAACCATCTGTATCAAATGTGCTTCATCTGTACATCACATAGAACAAGTTCAACTGTCTGGAGCTTCAGAAATGATTCCACCCTCTTCTTTAATGCACAAATTGTGTTTTACATTGGAACTGCTTTGTCTTGGTCAAGGTTTGTGAATCAATGCTTTGTCAGTCCTTAACGTTGCATACAATGTGCATTTAAAATGCTGCATTATTTACAAATGTTCCAGGAAATAATCTTCACAGACCTAATAGAAGCAGTATAAAACTGGCTCATGATATGAATAATGGAATATGCCAAGCAATTGAGGACAGGTATTGCATGTTCCTCTGCCTATTTAATCCCTTTGAAAAATGACTTAGCAACAATTCATCCTAAAGCCCCTATGATCCATGGTTCATCCAATAAATCAGTGTTAGCCTAATTTGTAACATGCCTTCTCTTAACTAGGGCTAAAACAATTCCTATCCATATTTTATATATTCCTGTTCTCTGATTATAAAATTCACCTGTTCTTTATAGAACACTGGCAATTCATTGGTTTGAATTGCCACTTTAGGGCCAAATGTGCAGTATTTACTGTTTTATTCCATGTTCACATTTTACCAAGTCTCCTCTAGAACAGTAAACATCAAGGCAACAGACAGAAATTAATAAAACTCTGTTTTTTTTCCATCCTCACTTATCCAGATCATACATCTGTTGGTATGCCTGCTGTATTTGCCATGGAAGAGTGCACAGCTTCAGGTCTACACCCAGCTGGGTTTTTAGCTAAATTATTAAATAGCATTTCTTCCTGTTCTGATCTAACGTTCAGTGCTTTTTCATTATCTTGTAGAGAAGAGAAAACTTTTAATTTGTGATCATTGCTAGTTTTTGATTAAATATTTGTGAGCATTTAAAGGATCAGCACCAAAATAAGAATTACAATTATTCATGTTTTCCATGAAGAAGATGACCTGCTTTTTATTGCTGTGTATTTGCTTTTAGCTCTGCTGTGTCCAGCCATGTTTTATTTGTTGTTTAAACAGACATTAAACACGGGAGCAATCCCTGAAGCATCACACGTGTGCTGGATTTTTTGTTGGCTGTCTATTTTGGAGGTGCCGTCCTCCTAACTCCATGCACCGTGAATACTTGTTGGAGAGGCCAGGTGTGCGTGTGCATCTTTCTGCCTAAATTAAACAAAGTTTACCCATTCTATCAAGCTCAACCAATTATATCATACATATTTATGACCTGCCCCCAAAAGCTGTAACACAAACTCAAGATATAATTAGTTTAATGTAAGATGGCACAGAATGGCAGACAGAATGTAGACTGTAAAACAACTGTAAAATAGCCTTGCAATGTGAAGTATTTTTTTCTTTTAGTTTTCATGATATCAGCTGTTTTACACTTTTTAATCTAATAAACTGACAATGAGCAACAGAACGGAGCAGAGAAGAGCCAGGTGATATATTCTTCATCAGTAATGTGACCTTATGGAGGCTGACTGCATAGAAAAGTATGGAGAGATCCTGTTACAAATTCTTTAATGCACAATACAATAAAAATTAAAAGAACAAATCATGCAAATTGCAGATGTACCCAAACACTTTGTGCAATTTTGCATAAATTTTTCTATGACGATTCTACAAAGTTCACCTCAATTCACCTGGGGGCAGATTTACTATTGGTCGAATTACATATTAATATCGAATTCGAAGGATTTTACCACAATTCGATCGATCAAACGATCGAATAGAAAAAATTCAATCAAATTTCGATCAAAAATAATGGTACCCAATTTGGCAGCTTGGATCTAGCAAACAAGGTGTTCGAAAAGGGGAAATACTTTGACCATCGAATATTCAAATTATTTGATGTTCAATGTTCGATGGTCGAATTTGCCTCATTTGCATATTCGAAGATTCAAATTTTATGCAAATTTGATCGAACTTCAAATTCTTCACACAAATTTTGTAAATCTGCCCCCAGGTGTATTTTCACAATATATCTCACTAAAAATCTTAAGTACACTTTTTTAAGAGAAATGTGAAGATTTTTTTTCCTGGTGTAAATTCATTGTTAAAGGGCAAGGAAAGTCTAAAATAGAATAAGGCTAGAAATGCTGTATTTTGTATTCTAAACATAAACATGAACTTACTGAACCACAAGCCTAATCAAACAAATGATTTATGCTTTCAAAGTTGGCCACAGGGGGCTGTCATCTTGTAACTTTTTTAGACATTTCTGCAATATCAAGACTCGAACATGCTTAGTGTGGTCAGGGCTTCTTCGGGGTCGTCATAAATGATCAAAAAACAAAGCTGATTTAGTTTTGCATGGCTGGTAAGTAAGGCAGGGGCTCCCCCTGCTGTTCATAAGTATGGTTTCCCTGCCAGAAGTTAGGGACTGTCTGAAAATTCCTATCCACAGCAGTAAATGAAGGGAGAATTTCACTGCATACAGTCAGGTTTCTTATAAAAACAGTACACATTTTTTAATTAAAGTATATTGGAGATAGATTTCTTTTTCATTAAAGAAAGTAAAAATGGGATTGTATTTCTTTGCCTTTCCTTGCCCTTTAAGCATATTCTTCCCATATAATAGCAATGCGGGCTTTTCTCTACAGAATTTTCACCATGAAGGAATGACATATGTGGAAAATTAGCATGGAAAGGTGATGTTGATAATGAGATAATGAGGCAGGATGGATACAATGATAATTAGCATGACTATATGGGATGCAAATATCTTTAATGAATAATTTCAATACACATAAGATTTGTGTCCATTTTAGTGCAACCACATTTTCTTAAATATGACGTTATCTTTTAGAATAAACTTAACAAAAGTTACATTTAAAGCAAACTGAAGCATAACAATACAAATCTCCAATTATAGACTTAGTACTGCAGGGTAGTGAAGTTCTGAGCATCCAAAAACTCAGTATCCTGTGAGGCAGAGAAAAATAATTTGGATTATTATTTTCCAGACACAGTAAACATAATAAGGAAGCAGCCAGCAGTTTGTTCGGCATGGAGACAGAGAAAAAGAATCTGTATGCTATAAGAAAGAGAAAACTTCTTAGCAGAACACCTGAGCACTGTGCTATGTCAATGCAATAACAAGCTCCACAACTTGCTGGGCGACACAAATAGCTTCACTGACACTTAGCATGTTATATAGAGTGACTCACAAAGACATAATACACTGACACATTCAAATATACATTGTGTGCAGCAATTTTCATACTCTGTAAAAAGAGAATTTAGATGTTGAGGTTTATTTCATGGCCATATAAACTGGTTATCTTTAGCATTCTGTGTGTGTAGAGCCATTTGCAATGCTATTATTGCTTCAGAGCTTTAAAAAGAGCTAAAGGCAATCACAGTAAGATTGATAAATTAAAATATCTAGAATGTTCAATGGAACTTGCAGCTTTAGCATCTTTCCCCTTCCTGTTGATTATTTACTATTTATTATGAAATGTCTGAGTCTGCTTCTTAAAAGGTTCCTTTCAAGGGTAATGTTACTCCGCATAGTTATTTTCTAGAAAAGTCTCCTTTTCACTGTCACTAAACAAATTGGTAACATGATAGCATGTTTTAGCATGGTCAAAAAAAGCTTTAACAAGGAAGGGCAATGTATATGTTATAGCAGAGTTATAAATGCCTTAAGCTCAATGTAATTTCCCCTTAACATGTATTCCTTCCAATGCATCTCACTGAAAGTTCAGACAGTTTTGCTCTTTTCTTCACTTTTATTTAGTTTATAATAGCTATTACAAACCCTTCCTTACTACATTTCTAGGTGAGAATGCTATTTCCTCTATACAAAATTCCCAGTTATTCAACTGGCTATAGAGCAGGGCTTTATAGGTGGTCTTTTTATAAAGTTTTGAGATTGCGTTTTTCCTGTGATTCCAGAAAATCGAGGTAAAAAAAGCACAAACCTTTTTTTGAAATAATAAGAGTTTTACAAACATGATTTCACATACAGTACAGTATCCCAAACCCAGAATTAACTCCAAGGTTCCGGTCACTCTTCTGCCTATAGCAGACACCTTTGGCATTGGGTAGAGCCCTCTGCTACTCAGATGCCAACAGGTCTTAATGCAGGAGAACCAGGGAGAGAGTTCTAGGTGAGCACAGGAACCGAACATGTGTGGATAGGATGCAGGAGCAGCTAGTGGAGTCAATGAACATGCCGGGTCAAACCAAAACAGGCAATGCGGTACCCAAACAGTCAACAGGAACTAAGTCATGGTCACAGTCCAGGGTCATACACAGAGAAGAAGCACAGTACCAATTTGGAATCAGAGGAATACAGAATTACAACAGGAAACATGCACCCAGGAACTCAGAAAGAACCTTTATATTGGGTAGTAAGAAATAGCCCAAGGCCCTTTAAATATTTAAACTTCACGCCAAAACACAATAATGTCATGCAACATGGAGCATAAACCCAGAAGCAGGCACCATAGAGACAGAAGACAGTGTACATTGGATCGCCACAAAGTAAAGCTGTGGGTGTCCCTGCAGAGGGAGCGGCAGGTGTCCCCTCTGCCCTGCTAGACCACCAGGCTTCTCACAGATGAATTGTCAAGGTTTAGCAATGAAAAGAAAATTATTTAATAGTGATTTTTGTCCAATAAACTTATCAAGTGGGTTACTTTGTGACAGACCAGGTTCTGATTCAGTTGAACAATTTCTCCTTTCATTTTTTAAGTATCACATAGCATGTTACATTAAAGGAATTGTTCATTAAAAAAATAAAAACTGGGTAAATAGATAGGCCGTACATAAAAAATGTTTTTAATATAATTACTTAGCAAAATATGTAATGTATAAAGGCTGGAATGACTAGATGTGTAACATAATAGCCAGAACACTACTTCCTGCTTTGCAGCTCTCTTGGCTTACACTGATTGGTTACCAGGCAATAACCAATCGGTGACTTGAAGGGGGGCATAACTGTTTGCTTTTGAATCTGAGTTGCGTGTTAAAGATCAATTGCAAACTCACTGAACAGTAATGTTCCATGTGGCCCCCCTTCAAGTCGCTCACTAACGCAGAGTTAGAGAGCTGAAAAGCAGGAAGTCATGTTCTGTTAGTGTCACGTTCGACACCCTAAATCCAGAACCAGTGCTAGGCTCCCTGATCTTGGCTCTTTCTTCTGTCTATAACAGCCGCCTTTCACCTTGGGAGGAGTCCTCAGCTAATTGGATGCCGCCAGGTCTTACTAAGAGAGGAACAAAGCTAAAGGTTTTGAATGAGCAATGGGGCACAATCGTTTCACCAAGGATACTGGATGTAAGATAACACAGCTTGGAAGTCAGGCCAGACAACACAGTGTGGACAGGTAGGCCGGGCCAGCAGAGGCAGAGCTGGGAATAGTCAGAGAGGCCGGGATCAGGATCAGAGAAATCAGAATAATCAGCAAGCAGGCCAGGGTCAGATTGGAGAGTTCAGAATAGTCAGTGTGCAGGCAAGTGTCAATAACAGCGAAATCGAGTAGGATTCACATAGAATACGCACACACAGGGACTAGCTAATAGAACCTTACAATGGGAAATGTGCAGTATACTTAAGCCTATTTAAATACTTTAGAATTTCGCACCATTGCGCAATGATGTCATCATGTCGGTGCGTAAAAGCCGGAAGTAAACAACCACAAATGAATGAGGACTACTTTTTTGTGGAGGGAATTTATGCCCTTGCTTGACCTTGGCAAGAGAGAACATTTGACTTTATAGATGTAACTAAATTGAAAAACTTCTATTTAGGCAGAAGAATTTTGATTTGTGGTTGGAGACATAACATAAAAGTCTAAAAAACATTGCTCGCATATCTTAAGTGTAGTAGCATCAAAGAATTTAGTGTTGTAAGAGCCATTTTAAAAATAAATCTATAATATTCCAGGACAAGCACTAAAACTGATGTTACAGAACAACTTACTTAACAATGAAAGCTTTTCTGTACCTTTCTATTATATTTCTGCTGCTTTTTTTCCTAGACTTGATTAAGGGTATCAAGGGATTTGACAAAACAAGAATCTGATTAGAAGTGAGAATAAAAGACTTCCAGCAATTAGTTTAAACTAACAAGTAAAATCAGCACTCGGAATGTTCCCAAACACAATTCATGTAGAACAATTCAACCTACAGGGCCTTAGAAAATAATAGAAAATAAAGACATCATGCTTTGGTGGCAGATGAGCTTAGGTAAGAGAATCTAAAATTTGTATTTAATATTAATGTTTGAATTCACCCTATTAGTGGACTAATAGAGACTCCAGTTGGGGAAAACAATGCTATTTTGGCCAAAACATGCTCATAGCAAGTGCTATGCCACCCACATAAGAAGAGAGTTCACAACATGTGGAGCCATGTTTGGTAACAGACACAAACATAATGACCGAGTTTATGAGCTTACTCATGGTACACATGTGTGTGACATCACAAAAATGAACATAAATTATTAAGCTGACACCCTAATGCTAAGGGGCAAATTTACTATTATTCCCCATAATTAGCTCGACCAAATTCAATATTCGATTAGCATTTGATCGTCGAATGCTAATCGAATAGTTTTAGACTACCTTTATTCGATATTCGATCATTCGACGATCGAATACAAATTTATTCGATCAGTCCAATACTTTATTTGATCGTCGAATAAATTGTTCGATCATTCAAATAATTCATACGATTCAAACGATCGAACACTTCGATCGTTCGAATCCTATTCGATCAGGATTTAGACTCAGAAGCCTATGGGAGGGTTCCCATAAGCTTCTATTGCAATTCGGTAGGTTCAATCTGGCGAAGTAGGCAGTCGAATATTTTAAAATTTTTATTTTATTCACTGATCGAATGATCGAACGATCGAATATTCGATCATTCACTATTCGATGATCGAATAAGCCTAATTTGCATATTCGACCAATCAAATAGATCCTACCATCAAATATTCCATTGAATTCGATCGAATTTGATTTTACTCACATGAATACATGTGAATTTTGTGAATCGGCCCCTAAGGGTCACAACAAGGTAAAGTCACCTCCCAGTACAGGTGGCAGAGCACTTGCTACAAGGATTTTTTGGGCAAATTGGAATTGTTTCCCCCAGCCTAATTGTTGACTCTATTAGTCTGCACCTCCAGAATGGGAATTTTTATATATATATTGAGTTTATTTGCACTTAAAGTGCTATGCACGTTACCTTGCGCCTAGGTCACAATAATCACAAAGACAGTGCAAGAGATCTTTATGGTATTTTTATCAGTATAAACTTGCATCCATTTTTCTCCTAGCACTGTGCCTCTATGTAAATTATCTTATTTATTATACACAGTTGTACAGGTTACAGCTATCAGAGCAAAAACAGGAATTGCATTACCCTATGCATTTCAGACTCCTTGTCCTTAATATTCGGCATCCTATTCGATTCCTGAACTCAGATATATGCAGGCATGTTTGATACTTTAAAAGTCCACAAAAATGAAAAATCTAAATAATATATAATGCGTAAAAATATAATCCAACAAGTCACAAAAAAAATTCTCATCTGATGCCATAATATGTCTTTAATAAGCTGAAATAAAGATGAAGTGAAGGAGTAGGTGATAGCAGCATAGTTTCTAGTATGGATGTTCCTTATTTTATTGAAATTAACCTCAGTGTCTATAAAAGCTGTCCCTCCGAACCAGGGGTCTCCAACATTCTTAACTTATGAGTCATTTTCAATTGTAAAATGAGTTAGGAAGCAACAATAGCATGTTAGGGTGGGCAAATCAGTGATGTTATTTGGTAGTCTGTAAGTGGACTAGCAGTCTCAAGAAGGTTCTCTTTGGCAGTAAACCTTGTTTTTATGCAACCAAAATATGTCTCGAAGTCAGAAATTCCAAATTAAGTACCTGCTTTGAGGTCACTGGGAGCAACATCCAAGGGGTTGGAAAGCAACATGTTGCTCAAGAGCCACTGGTTTGGGATCAATCCTCCAAACCAAGTTGACATCTTATTGGCCCATGTTTGAGGTCCTTGGATGGGCCTGTATGACTGTTATCTGGCACGTTTTAAATTCCTTTTGGGTAAGGACCCCATGGGTGAACCAATGAGGTCCTGGTTTGAAGGCTCACTGTAGTCTAGTGACAGATGTCACTGTGTACAGGTTTAAATACTGAAATCAGCCATGGTGTTGTTCTGTTGCTGACTGCAAAAATGTTAATAGTTGCAGGTGGATGTGGTATATTTCCAATCCACAAACATAATAGCTCAGCTTTAAAAGAAGCTGTATCTGGAAAATTAAGATGTTTTTAAATGTCTCTATATATTTTCATGTTGTGCCATATAGCTCTCATGATTGATAGGTTTTTCTAGTAAAATTCTAATAGCAAACAAAACTATTAAAAATGGAATATGTACTCTGAATATCATTACAGCAGTGATTGAAGGTAATCCAAGTCTGTCCATTACCTTCAGGCTCCTTCTTAAACTTCTGCACGGCCAGTTTGGCTTTTACAACATTTGTTTTCACATTTCTCGAGTGTGTGGGCACATTAGCATCCAGATCCTTAACACAGAGGAGAGAAACTTGTGAAAGTCTCCTTTTTTCTGGGAAATCTAAGTAGCAACTACAGAACCGGTCTGCAGGAGAATAGTAATTAGTTTCCACAAAGTTAGCAGCTCCAGAAAACAAAGGTAACCTTTTGCATCTGCAGTAAGCAATTTTCAAAAAGAAAAGAAAATTCACCAACAAAGCATAAAAGCAGAAATTTAATTTATTTAGGCATTCCAAAACTGAAATGCAGCTGCTGTGAATACAAATTTATTTTCATTTTCTCTCAAGGAAAAGAAAAGCACCTTTAAAAAATGTTGAGGAAAGGTAATTAGACGTCATAAAACAACAGATAATATATAGCAGACGACATGAAAAAATTAATTAGACAAATATTGTGGTTCCATATTATCTCAAAATATTTGCCCTTCTTGGAAATAAAGACAATCTATTACAGATACGAGACACAGATGGTGCTGGAGGAATGACACCTTTTTATTGGACCAAAATGTTGGTCTCTGTATTAAAGAATCATGAAGGAGGCCTAATTGTTTGTTTCTATTTCTGTTGTAATTGACAATTAGTATCTGGCAGTTAGTACCAGAATATTTACAATTCAGCTATGTACATTTGCAAGCATCACCTGGCAACCCAGGGGCTTTGGCCATTATCAGTTGCCTAAATGAATAAGGCCATAATGAAACCCTGAAGAGCAGGAAAACTATCTAGGGTCTTCAAAAATACTTTAAAGAAATATACCATAAAAATATAACAGTATTCAGTGCCAAGCTAAATGTTAAAGACCATGGGTGGTATATTGTCACTTTAACATAATATTCTATTGGTCACAAAGAACCAGAACCACAAAACTTCTTGTAGCCGTGATTACTATAAAAATTTCCACCCACCTAATTCTTTGCTTTCACATTAAATGTTTACTTAGAAGTGTCCCTTCTTACTGTCTGGCATTTTTATTTGATTATCCAGCTATTTCAGCAAGAATAAAGTATATTTATTAAGGGATAAAAGTTGTGTAAATGTCATCAGATTCCTGTTCATATAGTACAGCAGGTGCTCATGGTATGTTTAATTAACCCCTGAACTACTGTAACTTCTTCCAAAACACATTAGTACAGTACAATTGTCACCCATTCCATTTAGAAGAAAAGAGGTTCCGCCTAAATATTCGGATGGGTTTTTTTATAGTGAGAGCTGTGAAGATGTGGAATTCTCTCCCTGAAACCTTTGTACAGGCCGATACATTAGATAGCTTTAAGAAGGGGTTGGATGGCTTTTTAGCAAGTGAGGGAATACAGGGTTATGGAAGATAGCTCATTATACAAGTTGATCCAGGGACTAGTCCGATTGCCTTTTTGGAGTCAGGAAGTAATTTTTCCCCCTCTGAGGCAAATTGGAGAGGCTTTGGATGGGCTGTTTTGCCTTCCTCTGGATCAACTAGCAGTTAGGCAGGTTAAAATTAATGGATGGACGTGAGTCTTTTTTCAGCCTAACTTACTATGTTACTATGTAATATTTCTGTAGCATGCACAACAAATTGAAATGTTAATAAAGGTATAGTACTACTTTGACAGGAGTTTGATGTGATGATATTCTCATTTGATCATCTTTACTGATTTTAAAAGAGATTAATTTTATAATTATTTATTGAACAATTGATTTTGAGAATTGTTTTACATTACCTCAACAATCATAAGATCATAAGGTTGTTTATCTTTCTGGTTATACATTCTATATCAAGTCAACATCAAAGGGGCTATTAATTAAAGAAAATTTTTTCAAGATTTATTATACCCCAATGCAGCAAAAAGCCAGAATTTGAAAATCCACCATCTCAGACCTGTCAAGGTCCTGTTTAAGTCAATATCAGAGGCACCTAACGGATTAAATCAAGTTTTTTTTTTACTGATAAATAATCAAAAATTGGGCATGGAAGTTTGGTCGCAGTTTTTTTTTTAAATAAAATATGTGGTAAATTCAGATTTTAGCAAATAACCCCCGAAGTCCATACGATTTTTCAGGTGGAGCTCTTCTCCTACTGTTCCCACCGCAACCTAGCACTGCCAGCTTCCAGTGCCTAAATTTATAAACTCAAGCCCCCCTGCCTCTTTTGTGATGTCACTGGAGGGGCAACAGCGGGCCAGGACGGGTGCATTGATAATTTTTTAGCAAATCACGCTGCAATTTATCTAACCTATCTTTCTACCTACAGTATGTTTAGAAGTTAAATACAACATACTGTATACGTCAAGTTCATACCTTTTTCATTTTTTTTGATGCAGAAAATATCTACCTGTTACCCTGTAAATGTCAATGCTGCCTAAAATTTCTAGCATCTTCTCTTGGCTCATCCCAACTATGTATAAATATAAATACACTGAGTAATGAGGTTGAACATTATAGTGGGTGTAGGGACCTATAGGATTGCTATGCCCCTATAGAGTTAAATCCCTACCTTTCTTTATTTCCCTAGTTACTAGGCAGAGGCCTATGTATCTAATTTTAATTTTACACAGTTATTGGCCAAGAGGTGTAGTGTACTGTTGGACAGGGAGTGGACTCTTCCTCTTTGGCTGCTGGTGTCTCTGAAGCTGGTTGTTCCATTGAGCCTGGGATCACCAAAGCCCCAGTAAAACCATTGCCCCAAAGGGACCTGTACCTTTGGTGACTAAGTCTGGGACCAGGCAACCCCGTGAACGAGGTTAGCTATCATAGGGCAAATCTTTAATAGACTCTCTAGAAGATTGAGATAGACAGCTTTATATAGCATGAGCAGCTGTGTGCTCCACCAAAGGATAGTAGCAGGGACACTTGACTACTATTCCTTATTGGAGTGACAGTCTTCATTGTGCTGTATCATCCTTTGCTGTCCTCCCTCATCTGGGATATGCTACATCTGCCTCATATCTCATATGTGAGTAAACCTGTGGTCATTGCTTTTTGCTAATAAACACCTGTTCTGTTTTCACCAAAGAACCTGGCGTCCATTTAATCTATTTTTATGTACAGTGCCTGTGTATTGTAGTTATGCTACCTCTTAAAGGGAAAGCTTCCACTTGGCGAAGGACCTGCCCTGCTGTGGTCTGGATAGCCTAGATTAGCGTTACATGTTATTGGCAAGTGAATATAAATTGTGTCAGGCCCTTTCCAAGTCACCTTGTAGTCTGCTGTTTGAACCACTGGATAGTTGCCATGGTCCAAAAAAATAAATAAAAATAAGGCAAATACGTCCTTTCTTTTGAATAAACATATCTATAAAAAAGCAATAGAACATTTATAAGTAATTTTGTTAATACACTATACATTGTTGTAGTTGGTACTGCCTTTAAAACAATTGTGTGATGAGGTGCATGTGTGAGAATAGAAGAGAGAAAGAAGGAGCTAGGCAATTGAATTGTAAAAAGTAAGCATTACTGACACTTTCAAAGGGCCCTTAGCTAGTGAAAAAACATAGGTAAGGGACTAATGTTATTAATTGCATTTCAAACTGAATCTCACCAATAATTTGTCTCACTGAATTGAATCTGGCTCAAAATCTACTGCTTCTGCCATTGTTCACCTTGAGCACAAAGATTTAACTCAGATTTATTCTTGCTAGCAGGTCCTTCTCATGGGCTGCTTCAGTAGGTTCTTCACCTCCCAGCCTTATTCTTATGCATTTATCTGTAGGCTGCTCAACCCAATCCTTTGCCTTCATTAACTCATCTTTCTTCTTGCTTTCTTCTTGCTAGCAGGTCCTTCTCCTGGGCTGCTTCAGTAGATTATTCGTCTCCCAGCCTTATTCTTAGGCGATTATCTGTATGCCTACTGCTTGCCCCTTTTTGTTTTAATCACTTGTCTGTCAACCTAACAAAAGCAAGATGGTTTTACCATCAATCAATGGAGAAAGTGCCAACCAACAGAAGCAGAGGGAATGGCATATATGAAAATTCCATATTTATATAGAAACACAGTGCAGAAAGACAAAAGTTGTAATGGTCAACTTTTCTACACTGGGTACTGTCTAACATACATATGGCCTATTTGTTTTCAGATCACAAAATAGATCACTACATAATGCTGTAAGGTCAGTTCACCCTATAGATAACAGCAGCAAACTTCTGGCTACACACACTGTGTACTACACTGAATAATTTAATATTACAGTTTCTGACAACAGAAACTAACCATCAAATAATAACACGAAGCAAAGGATGATTTTTACAGTGGCAAATCAGCCCTGTGAATAAGAATTTGGTACATGATACAGGGTCAGAAGATAAACTATGATACCTTCTTATCTCTACAGCCCAGCATTTTAACATGCAGACATAATAATGTTTTCAAGTGATCTGAATAGGAATCTACATCTAAATAGAACTGTAAAATCACATACAAACAATGCAAATTTGAAAAAGGCAGACAAGAGCCTGATGAAAAGCACTCCACTAAATTACCAGCTTTGCAGAACGTATGGATTTGCTTTTTATGTTTCATTTAATGTTCTCCAGTGGGGAGGAATCGCCAGGCTTTGTATTACTCCACAGGATCTGTGTGAAAAGCATGCAAAGTAAAAATATGTTATTCAAGCTGCAATGTGTACAGACTTGTATATTATATTATCAGTGTTTATCTAATGGAATACCTCCATGAAAAGATTTTTTTTGTGTTTTATAACATGTTCACAATGTACTTGGTTAATATTTGCAAACAGGCAGAATTGAATCTAAAGATTAGTAAACAACATACCACTTATTTCATTAAAACAACTGGTACGGCATAAATAAGTGATAGGCATTTTTGTACTGGAATGCATTTAAAAATTTCTTGCACAGGTTGCATGGACACAAGGGAGCCCTGTAATTAACACCTACATTAAGTAGATGTTCCTCCCATACATGCTGACTTGCATCTAATGAATCAAATGGTAAAGCATTCTTCAATACCATGTACCATGTAGCCTGAATTGCAGGTAAAATACATGGACATTTGTGTCCATGAGACCTATTATATATTCATGCTGTGGCTTCATTGCATGCCATATTCAACAAATACTTTTCTGTGTAGCTTTTTTTATTAGAACTTTGCCTTTAGCTTTCCCACCCCAGATTTATAACACCATTAAAAAATTCTGCACGCAAAAAAACACAAATAATTTCACAATTGGAAATAATGGGCCAGATTCAATTCAGTTAGAAAAAGTTATATCATGGTTTATCACATGAAAACTCATGGACAAGATTCAATTCAAGGGGGAATTTTTTTTCTCCTAATTTCACTTTTTTCCATGTTCTAAACAACGAAATAAGTTTCTCTGAATTGAATTGCATCTCAAAGTGAATCCTGACCATGATTTTTCACGTGATAAACCTTTTCTCACTGGATTGAATCTGGCCCAATATTTGCATTTGACATGAAATTCAGTTTCTCTTGCTGTAAAAAAGTGCCATGAAAGCAACCAAACAATTTTTTTCTTTGTTTCAAAAGGCCATATGAATAAAATGAGGAAGATTTCTGAGGTTTTTTTCAGCATGAAACCTTGGGAAGGGGAACATCTAATAGGTCATGACATGGATTCCCAGAGAAAATCAGAAGCATGAAAGAAGTCCATCATTAAGGAATAGGGTGAAGTAATGAGAGGTGAAGGTCAGAATCAGATAGTAGGTTGCACGAAGTATAGTATGAGATCAGAATTGAGCTATATAGGAGGGGTGGCATTGAACGGCATTGTTAGCAAACTGAACTTGATTTGAGAGGTGATGGGAAGCCAGTGAAGGGATGTGCATAGGGAAGCTGCTGATGTGGAGATTAATTATTTATTAATTTCCCCCCACTTTGGCATATGTGTATATCACTGTGCAAAAAATAGTAAATTGCACTTCTGATGCTTTCCAAAAATAAAATTGCCCTTGGTTGCTCGCCATCATTTTTGGGTCAATCTATTTGATTTGATTTTATCTGATTTAGAGGTGTCATTATCACAAAATGTCTGAAATAGCAAAAGCTATGTCCAACTGCTCCATCTTATTAATTCTTGAAATATGTATGGCACATTAAGGCCTGATTTTGCAATGAAGCCATTTCTTTCTGGATAATGATAGCCAAGACATATTCTCCCTAGCTGTTTCCAAAATAAAAAGTGTTTTCATATAAACTAAAGTAATTGTCTTTTGTCAATAATAAGGCATGTCTCTGTAATAGTAGCATCAATAACCAGAGCTCAGATTCCTGCCAATTGATTAAAAAATATGAGATGCTGCATTTACTGAAATATGCTTTGGTCTAAAACAATTTAACTTGCTATCTATTGCCTCGGTGTTGGTTAATATTATTAACATGTCACATTGCAGTGCATAGAGTCAAATTCACCTTGTGAATTGTCTCCATCTGTAGATCCTCCATAATCACATATGAGCACAAACATCTATTGCTTTAGCAATTGCTAGTAAAAATCATTTAAACATTATAAACCCCAGTAGGATTGGTTTGCCTCAAATAAGGACTAATTACATATATCTTATTTAAAATAGTTTATTTGGTTAAGTCTAAGGGAGATGGCCTTCCAATAATTGCTTCTGGACAACAGGTTAATGCTGTTCTAAGGGGGCATGCATCCATCTGACCGTGGGAACATGCTTTTTTTATTATTATTGATTATTATTATTATTATTGTTGTTGTTGTTGTTAATAATAATAATAATAATAATATCCTCTTAATTATTACATTTTATTCTCCCACAATCCCAAGAAATGTTTCTCAAAATATTTCATTCAATATGAATGAAATAAGAGCTGCAGTTATTATTTGAGCCAAGCTGTAAATGGTGCCAAATCTATTCGCACTTCCGTTTGCAGTGATTCCCTTGTGTTCACAGCTAAGCATTTACTGATCATCACACACTGTTTCTGTCTGTCAGTTCAGTTGATCTGTTCATCTTTAAATCCTGAGGCAAAACTTGATAAAATAATAACTTGGCCAAAAATGAAGTCCAATGTCTGTGTAAAAGGCTTTGTACCACCCAAATATCATAGAAAAATGTGATAAAATTGTGTGAAAATCCAAATCGCTTGAATTTTTGGGCTTTTTTCCTGAATCAATTGAATGTTTTTTGTTTTTTCCAGAAAACCCTGTAAAAATTGGATTTTGGGCTAAACCCATTTCAGACCACAAAAACTGTGTTTTCTAGTGAAAAAAAATCTGAATTTCTTAGAGATTTTAGCATTTGTGATGCAGGCATTATAATTATAAGGTAAATGGCAGCCAATTTATGTTTTTTTCTTTGAGGTTTTTGAATGATAAAACATTTGTACTGTAGCTCACCAGTATTGAATTTAAACTTTATGGTGTCCCAGAGTCCTTACCTTAGTAACTAGGCAGTGGATTGATTAGTTGAATAGGGGAAGGTCTATTCTGAATATAAAGATAAGTGATACAGATATTAATACCAATTAAAATAAGGCAAGATAAAACTGCCTTTGGTTGCTGGAATCAATGACAAAAATGAAATCAGTAACAAGACAAGATTTACTATTTAATCACCATGGGTGTGTGATTAAGATGTTCTTGTGACTGTAAGATTTCATCATTTGTCAGTACTACTCATATTTCTTGTCATGACACTCTTGTAAATTTCCCCTGAGTGTGGAGAACTTCTTTCTTTCAGATCTGATACTGTATGGGCTTAATATCCTGCAAATGTATTACTACCTATGGGCCTATATATAATTTGTGATGAGTTTCTTCTTGAGCTCCTTACCTTTGTCCTTGCAGATGGTTTACTGTTTATTGCAAATAATTTCTCTATGGAAGTGGATTTCTTTTCTCTATCAGTTATCACTGAAGAAATGCCTCTCTCTACTGTAGTCAAGATCAGAATGGCAGTGTATATAAAGAAACAGCATTACTGGCCATATCCTAGTGCTTTCATTGCATGGAACTTTTCATCATCACCTTGTGGTTCCAGCAAATAGAGAAACATATATTGCAGGCTTGAAAGAGTATGTTGTAATGTTATCAAATAAAAAAATGGGCAAAAAGAAAAGACCAGTAGTAATCGATCATACATTGGAGGGAAGCAAACTACTGGCAATTTCTGCACTGTGTAGTGTATGATCTGATCCTAATTGGTGCAATTTACTAGGCTTTTCTTCAGCATTAAAGGCTTTTTCTCAGAATTCCAATGTCTTTGACTTTGAGTCTTTGAAAAAGAACATGAATCCAACACAGTTAGGTAAAAAAGTACAGTGTGAATGAACAGGCGAATTGGTCCTGTAGAATTGCAAATATTATCATCATAAAAATCATTGAATAAAATATTTAAAATAGCCTACATCATTTTCCTGATTTCCACAACTTAGCAATAAAGATGTCTGAAGGACACAACCTTGTAAAACCCTTATGTTCAGAGTGGTAGCTCCAGGCATTCCCTGAGTTACTAGGCACACTTGCACAGGAAGAGGCTAAAACTAGACACAGTGACACCTAGAAAAACTATGGTATACAGAAATGCAAGTATAATTTTTGGACTCAAGTACCTTTATTAAATGGAATAATCACAATATTTACAACAAATGCATCCATTTAAGCATGATCTCGTTTGCAATTGTGTTCTTAGCCATTTTCTGTGTAGTCCTTTTACATAATATAGTAAATTGCTGTTGCTTGCTTCCCTAGGTTGACAGTGTTCACTACATGTTAAGTCTGTTACTTTCTAGTAACTAGTACAGGTATGGGATCCATAATACATTATTCCCAAAATTAGGTCATTTCCCATAGACTATTTTTAATTTTTTTGTTTGATTAATTTTAATCAAACAACAAAAAAATAAAAATTTTAACATTAATCCTTCTTGGAAGCAAAGCAATCCTATTGGGTGTATTGAACGTTTAGTATACTTAAAGGACAAGGAAAGGCAAAGAAATAAAATCCCATTTTTACTTTCTTTAATGA
>CM044445.1:103430254-103457901 GCA_024363595.1 Xenopus borealis
CCTTATTAAGTTTCCTTATTTTCCTTGTATCTCCTCTCAACTTACTATCATCTAGCCATCTCTCTATTTCTCTTCTTTGTTCTCTTAGAGCAGTGATCCCCAACCAATGGCTCAGGGGCAACACCAAGTCCTTTCATATTGTTTCCGGTAGCCTCAAAGCACATGTTCAAATTTGGATTCCTGACTTGGAGGCAAGTTTTTGTTGCATAAAGACAATGTAGTACCAAACAGACCCACTTGTAGGCTTCCAGTCTAGGGGGCTACTAAATAACCAATTACAGCCCTTATTGGGAAACCCTTTTGGAACTTTTTCCATGCTTGCATTCCTCTCCAAGTTTTTTTTATATTTAACTGTGGCTCAATTGTAAAAATTTTGGGGATGCCTGTCTTAGAAAAAAAATGAAAGACCAGTATATCGGTATACAAGGAAATATGATTGGGTCCATGAGGGAACACAGACACCTAGGCCTGTCAGATTTTTTTCTAATATCCTGGTGGGACAGTCCATTAGTGCACACCCTTGAAAAAAAATGCCACCATGATTATCCAACTATTCATTTATAAATTGCATTAGGGGTTATGTAATACATAGGCTTAAATTTGTTGGTTGGTAGGCGTTACTAGATATGGGAAAACATAAGACTTTTTATTACATTACCACTTGTATCTGTTATCAAATTCTTACTACTTTTTCTGCTTCTAAAAATTCAGTCTTTAGAAAATAGAAGCCAACAGTACAGGAATGGCTCCCTATCCACACATGGGTTCTGCAGGCAGGGGGATTTCCATATATTTTAATGGAAAGCAGCTGCCACCAGTTACAGACAATTAGATCACCATGTTTTTCTCTATAGATAAAACATTGCCATGGTTTCCCATATACAGTACTTATAACCTTGGAACAGACAGTTTAAAAAAATATTTTGAAGAAACGAAAAAAAAAAGTCGGATGGTGGGTTCCATTATCAAAATATATTAGCGACTAATCTCATCAGTAGGAGAAGATAATTATAGGGCTGTGTGCACAGCTGCAACTGTCTTACAGTATGCAATCACCATCATTTCTAATGCTAATAACTATCATTTCAATGTTCATTTTGACATCACACTCTTCCTTTTGTGTTAAAAAAACATATTTTACATTCATTATTCACCAAATAAACAAAGAGAAAGAAATCTTTCTTTGCAATGTAAAAGATACAGAAAGCATGTGTGATAATAACTGACTTGTTGTTGCTACAGTATGTTAACATTACAGCCAAATCAGACTAGCAAGTACCAGATTTAAAAAGGCTTGGCATAAGCTGTCAGGGAACTTAGCATGCTTTGTTTGTTTTTTAAATGGGAAATCTGAGGTACTCAAGCAGACAAAAACTGTTTTATTCAATCAAATGAAACCTGATTTTAACAAACTCAGTCTCATCAGTATATTATGGGACTCTTTGTATGAATACTTACTTTAAAATGCCATCATCTGTTAACTTTGAGTATGTTATAGAATATCCTAGTCTTACCAGCTTAACAGTACATGCTTGGATGGTGATTTATAACAAGGTACAAATCTGCACCTTGGCAAGTAACCTGTGGCAACCAATCAGATGCTTGATTACATTTTAACTGCATATGGCTGAAAAAACTGATTGGTTGCTGCCCAAGTATAAATTTGAATATTGTCAAAGTCAAAGTGATCCCTAGAATTACTGGCAGTCTGAACCCATGGTTCCCTTAGTGCAGTGATCCCCAACCAGTGACCCAACCCAACCCCTTGGATACAGCGCCCAGTGCTTATTTTTGGATTCCTGGCTTGGAAGCAAATTTTGGTTGCATAAAACACAGATGGACTCCTGTAGGCTGTCCGTCCAAATAGAGGCTACTAAATAGCTAATTACAGCCCTGATTTGTCAGGGCCATGAACTTTTTCATGCTCTTTTTACATTTGAATGTGGCTCATTCGTAAAAACAGTTGGGGACCCCTGCCTTAGTGGATTACAAGTTAATTGCATGCAAATGCAAGGGCATATACTTGTAAGGAGGTGAAACAAAGAATTTGTTTGATAATAAATAGATAATTAAGGTACTATGCATAGCGATGGGCAAATTTATTTGCCAGATGCGAATTCGCAGCAAATGTCTGCATTTCACCACCGGCAAATAAATTAGCAAATTTGCAGCTAAATTAGGCGTCAAAGTTTTTTTTTATGCTGACGACGGAAATGACACAGGTAATGATTAACGCCGCCCTTTGAATTTAATAGGTGCTGGCAAAATTTGAGTTTTGCTAATTTTTCTCCCGGGAGGTGGTGTTGTGAAGCCTATATAAGGCAGTGCCTTGCTAAGGCACTAGGAAGATATAGAGGCGGCATCCAGACCAAAGTGGCCAGACCTACAGGAAGGTTAGTACTGTCAGAGCTAGCTGGAGGATAGCAGTGGCAAATTAGTTCATTCTAAGAGTAAACGCTAGAGAAGGATAGTGTGCATGGATAGCCTGTTTTCCTGACAAGGAGTGGTATTACATCACTTATCACTACAAAATCCCTATATTCCCCAAAGATTTACCAGAAGCGTACTTCACTTATGGGTTTCTTTCTAATTAGCTTAACTAACCATGAGCTTAAATGACAGAAGGGAAAGAAATAAACTACAAGGTGCTGGTCACTGCTACTGCTAAATAAATACTGTGGTTTTAACAGTAGTGGCGGTATAGGATCTTTTGTTGGACACTATTAGGCTATCTTTCCACAGGATTTGCTTGTTTAGGTTTGTTTAGGTTCCACTTCTTCATATTTTAGGGTTACTATACCTGCCAACAAGTGATGGCTTTGTGTAGATACAGAGGTTCTCAATGCTGTGTTGGGGTTACTGAATGTGTCATTGAACCTAGCGACCAAAAGAAAAAAAAACATATTAACTTCTTGTCTTAAATTTCAGTGTTATTATTGGTTTTTTTTTTATTGTGTTATTTAATTTTCAGGCCCTATTCTATTCATCATCAAACAATATAAATGCTAAAACTGAGAGTTGGATGAAAAATGAAAAAATGAAAGGAAGGGCCAATGTCTATCCTGAACTAAATGCTAATTTTAAGGTGAACATTGACAACCCCTTTACGAACTGATAAAAAATACCACTAAACTTGTTAACTTTAAAACTACGAATGTCATCAGATTTATTAAAGTTAAAGTTAAATCAGACAGTTGACTCACACAGGCCAAATTAGAAAAAGTAGCTTCTGCTCCACCGAGGAGAACAAGGGTTGACTTAAATCTCCCAAGGAGTGCAGGGATCACAGATGGAAAGAAACTCGACAGCAGTCACAAAATAATGTGTTTAAGTAGTTCAAGTGTTCTAGGCACCAGTGTCGGACTGGGACAACAGGGGCCCACCATAAAACCTTAGACCAGGGGCCCACTCTCAGTACTAATATTCTTCGTCTCCTCAATCAACCTCTATTCTCCTAGTTTGTTTACTTTACATATTATAATCAATTAGTCCATCTATTCCCTATATCTTTGTTCTCATAGAAACAGGGAATGGCCATGAAGTAGGCCAAAAGTTTAGCAGCTTGAGGGCCCACTGACACCTTGGCCCACCGGGAGTTTTCCTGGTTTTCCGGTGGGCCAGTTCGACACTGCTAGGCACGTTTTAAAAATGGTGGACTATAGATTTGTTAAATTTTTGATTCATTGTATTATATCCAAATGTCTACTGAGTTATAATATTTTTGATGTAAACCCTTTTATTTTCTAATCTTAATGGTTTTAATATATGGCTCAATGCCACTACTCAATATGATGTTACCAAAGGCAGATATACATTTTACAGACTGTTTTTAGTAGTATAAGAAATTACCAGAATATACAGATTAAAACAAGTTCATAACTAATTATGTAGATATGGAAGATGGAGGTGGAAGATTTTGAAAGATGCAATGCAGCATTAATTGGAGCCAGCCTATTATATGGAGTGCTGAAGCTACTATATCATACCTGCCCTTTTCTGTGACCTCAGACTCCATAAATACAGCACCAGGAAATTTCTTGCAGTGTATTTTATATAATTTTCCTTGTTGTTTTTTTAAATAAAATGTATTGTTTACAGCATTTTATGATTTGGCATGATTAAATGGATTGTTTTAAAAATAATTGTTATTCTCATTTTTACACAGAGTTTTTTTTTAAAGAAATGTGCCTTGTTGTGTTGTTGGAATTAATTTAATGCGTTTTAGTAATACATAGTTTATGATTTTGATTTACAAAGTTTAGACTCAGAAATACAGTTCTAAAGCCAGCTGAAAACAGCTCAAGTTTGGCAGATTTAAGACCATGATTCAATATGTTGTTTGTGCCTGAAGGGTAAATTTGGAGAGCATGCAGTAAGAAGTTCCAAATCAACAGATGCTTGTAACATTCTACTAACCGGCTTCCCTAACTCCCATCTCTTCCCTCTACAGTCTGTATTTTACTCTGCTGCCAGAATTATCCTTGTCTCATCTAAAAGAGTACAGGCCCCTCCCCTGTTGAAGTCATTATCATGGCTTCCTTTAAAACAAAGAATAACTTATAAACTTCTCACAACCTTTAAAGCCCTTCATTCCTTTGCACATCTTACCTCTTGTTTCTCTATTTGTTCCTGACCGTAACCTCCACTCCTGTCAGAGCAACCGCTTGGTTGTACCCCCCACTACTACAGCTGTTTCCCGTGTCAAACCCTTCTCTCTTGCAGCTCCTTATATTTGGAATGTATGTCATTCCTGAATCTCTCTGGAGTGAATCCTCCTTCAATGTTTTTTAAAACAAAACTCAAAGACTACCTCTGGGAGCACCTGGATAACACTTGAAGTTGGAACTGGCACTTATATGACAGTGTCACCCTCCCATTTAGACTGTAAGCCTTATGGGGTAGGGTCTTCCATTACTTTGTCTCCTTGACACTGTGTAATTATATTTTATATTTATGTAAATTGTATTTCTAATTATGCACTTATTGTTACTTATTAATGCAGAGAACCCTTGTTTGTTACTACTAATTTATTATTGCTGTACAGCACTTTGCCCTCAAGGAACGCTATACAAATAAAAATATACATACAATAAATTACTTGCCATTTGTGGTTTTAGAGAAAATGTGTTATTTTGTTGTCTAAAACCTCTAATACCACTAAAATCAGAATGTTGATTAATGGGCCTCTAATTCTTTTCCTTCCTTTAGAGCTACTCCAAAAAATATATAAATGTATGATGTGATAATAGGGCAGGGCCGAGTTTTTAAGGTAGCATTTATTAGGTCAATTTAGAAAAAATTGCCTAGAGAAAATTGTAAATCAATTATCTAATGAGCTGTGTATAAAAAAGAAACCAGGTCAGCAACCTTGCCTGTTCTCATGAACTCAACCTTGCCCTACAATAAAGTGATTGTATGTATGAACTTTCCTCTGTACCATATTCTTAACATTTAAAACGATGTAATATTCAGAGGAAAGTTGCAATATGTCATCATTCTTTTTATTTTCCTGTGTTTTTTTTAATTTTTAAATTTTTTTTAATTTATTATTTTGTGTGTTCTTGTTTAGTCTGCAGCACTAAAGTTTGGAATTTCTGCCGCTATCTAGTTGCTAGGGTCAATTTCACTCAAGCATCCAAACAGTAGTTTGAATGATAGGCTGGAAGATATGTAATAAAAATATGAACAATAACAGTTTAGCCTCACGGAGTAATAGTAATAGTCCTTTGGTGGGGTCAGTGGCCACAATTTGAAAGCAGCTAAAGAGGAAGAAAAATACTAATTAAAAAGGAAGACTGATGTAAAATTTTACTAAGAATATGACATTCAATATCATAATAAAGTTGGCCACCAAAGTGGTAGACCTAGTATAATGGTTGGCACCCTAAATCTAGAACCAATGTCAAGCAACCTGGTGTCAGCTCGTACTTCTGCCTATAACAGTCGCCTTTCACCTTGGGAGGAGCCCTCAGCTAATCGGATGCCACCAGGTCTTAAAATGAGAGGTGCAAGGCGAGGGGTTCTAGACAGGTAGACGGGCACAACAGTAAACAAAAGTCTTTTAGGCTGAGGGTCACTTTATAGAGCGTAAAAATGGAGTCAGGCATGCAAGGGTCAAACCAGGAGATCAATCAGAAGGGATCAGCAGACTCAAAGTCCAATATCAGGCAGGGGTCAAGACACAGAAATCAGAGTAGTTGATAGCCAGTCAGGGTCACAACAGGAGATCAGAATCAGAATACAGACACAGATAGCTCAAAAGCTCAGAAGCACCAGGAACAAGTCCTATCACGGGCAATAAAGAAATGCAAAATGTCACTTTAAATACATTTGACACTTACGCCATTGTGTGCTGACGTAATCACGCCAGTGCGCATGCGCCTTTAAAACCCTGAAGTGCGTACAAAAAAAATTGTGGCACAAAGACTTCAATGCATTTGGCCTCATAAGTGCCGTTTTGAGAATTTTATGATCGTTTAACTCAAACTATTTTAAACCTGCACACACAGGAATGACCAGAATAGGTAATAGCAACATGGGAGAGAGTCCTGAAACATAGTTAGACTGGACCGTATGAACATTGGAACATAGAATGGGTGCTCAGCAGGTTTCAGAACTATGAACTGGCGGGGGGGGAAGTCGACTCATGCCTTAAATAAGGGCCCTCTGCTGGAAGCTAATGGGAAATAGACTGCACCTGCCAGTTAGTGCAGAACACCTGAAATAATTAGCAGTGCCAGGGATAAACATAGGGACCTCAATACAGATTAAACCCATACCTCTAACCTGCCAGAATAGTAGCACAGGCTACAATACAAAGGTCCCAGGTTCAAACCCAGCAGAGGGATACTTCCTTACATTATATTAGCAAATGCAAGTCCAAATATTTTCATAAAATTAATTTTCAATAATAGTAAACAAAAATGGTAAACCCCATGCTCTGTTTCTGACTACTTATAAATGGTTTTATTTCCCATACAAATCCTGCTTTGGTTGGTTGCTATGTGTAAGACTTGTAGAACCTGCACTTTGGAAAGATAAAGGAAATAACATTCATAAATGCATAGTTCTACATAATATAGAAAGGCATTTTTTCCCATCGTTATCTAACTAATGCCAGAGGCACCATAGAACTGGAAATAATAAGACATTTATATATTTATCTGTACCTAAGAATATGTATAAAGAACTGTCATGTAACGGTTCTCTCTGCAGATAATAGGCAAAGCTTATTTTGCACATTATAACAAGAGGTCAGAGTTCGGCTATACTATTAAATAAGTAGTCATTTGAAGCAAACTCAAGTTATTTACAGCAATGCCAAGGATTCAGAAGAGAATTAGAATATATTATTTGATCTCTGTGTATGAAATCATATTTCAAGCCACGTTTACACAAGAGGCAGAATACATTGGATTCCTTCTTGTGATCTGAGCTAATTATCCAAGTAAACAGTCTCAAAGGATTCTTGATTAACTTCACTGCCTATACCTTAATGGTCCAAAGTATTTCTCTTTCATTGTTTTAATACAACATATACTAAGTAAAAGACTTTATTTTAAAATCTGTAATTATTATATGAAGTCCCAACAGTCCTTTGTTTCAAACCTTTAAACACTGAATACATTAGGGTAGGTTTTTTTAATAAATAGGTTCTCCTAATAAGAGATTATTAGGCTTATCTTTATTGAGCTACTTTTCCTTCATCTCTTCTAGGTACACTGTGCATATTAAAGCAGAGTGCATATTGCCCTAATTTCTATGGAACATTTTATTTGTAGGCTGACTGCCTGTGTCCCCAGTACAGCTACATCCCAGTATTCTTGTTAACAAAAATCACAAAATTACACAATGGCTAACCACATTTATTTTGCAAAGAGGAATAGATTGAATGCATGGACAGAAAAGGGACACAACTGATGTCAAATCCCTTGCCCATGATTCACCATAACACTTTACTAGTCCTGATAAAAAGCTTCTTTGTAGCTACAAAGTAGCTAGGAAAATTGCAAGTTTTTATGAAAGTCAGTGGTACAGGTATGGGACCTGTTATCCACAATGCTTGGGACCTGGGGTTTTCTGGATAACAGATCTTTCCTTAAATTGGATCTTCATACCCCACGTCTACTAGTAAATCATGTAAACATTAAAAGAACAAAGTAATGTTTTATTATTACAGAGGAAAACAAATTCATTTTTAAAAATGTTTATTATTTAGATAAAATGGAGTGTTTGGCTGATGGGCATTCTGTAATTTGGAACTATCTGGATAACATGTTTCTGGATAATGGATCCCATACCTGTGCCTTCAAAACAGTGGCCCTTATGTGCAGTGCAGTACATGGAGGACTGATCCCTCTTGAGGTATCAGGTTGTTTACAGAGTAAGATGTTGATCTTCTATGGGCACACTTTAGCAACTTTGTAGCTACAAAGCAGCTATTTGTCAGGACTAGTGAAGTGTCATGGTACCTCATGTCTCATGGTGTGACATCACACACATTTGCTCCATTCCACTTTGCAAAACAATATTGTGACTCCAAAGTGACCAAATTACAAATCTGCCTTGGTGATGTCGTACACCCTATAATACATACACATAATGAAGAGCTACACTGGATAAAAATGGGTTAGGAAGATTGTTTAATCTATATGATGTACTTAGCAAAAAAAAACCAGTGTTTAGTCAGTCTATCATAAATAGCTTCTATAGTGATTTGATAATACATATATATTACAATCTGTTCAATGGCCATACACAGGCCAACATTTGTTTCTGACTTGACCACTGAATCAGGAACTGTGTACCTGGTTGAATATTGTATGCCTACTCATCAGTTTATTATTATTATTATTATTATTAATAATAATAATAATAATAATAATATTATTGTCTCCAATTCAACTTCCCCGCCAATATTGCAAGTTCCAGGAAGCCTTCTTTTGGGTTGTAGGATCATTTTTAGGTTGTGGAAACACCTTTTCTTAGAGCCTATTATGACATTTAGGGGGTATTTACTAAAAAAACCCACGCCCAAACTCCCATGCCCGATTGTAGCTTATTAATAAAAAAGGTGATTTAATAGGAATGCGAAAAAACTGAATCTCTTGAATTTTCGCTCTAAATTTTTAGAGTTTATGCCCTAAAACCCATAAAAGTCAGATTTTTTGGCTAAACCCAGCGCAGAACATGAAAACATCAAATTGTAAGGAACTCCCTGGTTTAGAACTAACGACCTGTTGGGTTCCAAATGCTGCTCCTCCTGTTTGAGTCACAGGAGGTGGTGTGGTGCTGGCCTGGCTTTATTAGGACTATACTCTTGCTATCTCCAGACCAGACGGTCGTAGTGTACGCACCCAATCCAGCTGAGGGCAATTTCTGGTTAGAGCACTATATCCTGTTTCCCCAACCCCCCTGTGCTGGATTATTAGCCTCTGATGCTATCTCCATGCCTTATTCTTGTATCCTGTGAATCATTGAATCCTTATATATATAAAAAGTAACTCAAAGCAACTGGACTTGCTGAGATATTTTAATGAAGACGTTTCACTGCTCATCCAAGCAGCTTCTTCAGTTCAACTGACTGGTGTAGGGGAGTTCTCGGCAAATAGACTCTTCCAACAATCCAATCACAATGGCACACTGCAACTCTTCAGAGAGGTGACATTTGAAATTCACAGTGGTCTTGATTCTGTGTAGTTACAGTGATAGAATAACCAATGTGTCATGCAACTCCTAGACACAGGTGTTACTTGTGAGAGTTGCATGAATGGATGTGTCAAGAGTTCTGAAACCGCCGGGGAACAGATGCGAGAACAGCATTGTATGTAGCAGACAGGTGGTGTCGAAGGCCCCCGCCTCTGTTCAGGGATGGTTTCTCCACCTTAACATGAATCGCCTCTTTCACACCTCTTTCAAACCAGCGGTCTTCTTTATCCAAAATTTGGACATTGCTATCTTCAAAAGAGTGTCCCTTGTCTTTTAGGTGTAGAAAAACAGCCGAGTCTTGTCCTGTAGAGTTCGCCCTCCTATGCTGATCCATTTGTTTGTGGAGCAGTTGTTTTGTATCCCCAATGTATAGATCTGTGCACTCATCGCTACACTGGACTGCGTATACCACATTACTTTGTTTTCCCTTAGGAGTTGGATCCTTTGGGTGTACCAGTTTTTGTCTCAGTGTGTTGCTAGGTTTGAAGAACACAGGGACGTGGTGTTTGTTGAAAATCCTCCTGAGTTTCTCAGACACTCCAGCTACATATGGGATGACTATGTATTGCTTACTATGTGTCTCCGGGTGGTTATTTCTTTTGATGTTCCTGTTGGACTTGGTTGCTGCTGTTTTAACAAAGGCCCAGTCTGGGTAGCCACATGCTTTTAAAGCTCCTCTGAGATGTTTATGCTCCTTGTCCTTGGACTCAGTATCAGTTTCCACACATTCCGCTCTGTGGTGCAGAGATCTAATGACACCCAGTTTGTGTTCCAGCGGATGGTGGGAATCAAACAACAGATATTGATCCATATGAGTAGGTTTCCTGTACACCTCAGTTTTTAAAATACCCCCTTCTTGGATGCAAATTAAACAGTCCAAAAAAGCAAGTTTGTTCCCGTGGACATCTTCCCTTGTGAACTTGATGTTATTGTCCACTGAATTAATGTGTTCTGTAAAGGCTGCCACTTCATTGGATCTGATTTTAACCCAGGTGTCATCCACATACCTAACTCCCCTACACCAGTCAGTTGAACTGAAGAAGCTGCTTGGATGAGCAGTGAAACGTCTTCATTAAAATATCTCAGCAAGTCCAGTTGCTTTGAGTTACTTTTTATATATATATACCATGACCTGGATGAATGAGAATCTTCATAGTTACATTGAATCCTTGTATCCTGAGTATCCTGAGTATCCTTGAATCCTTGTATCCTGTAACCTTGCCTTGTCCCTGATCCTGTTGTACTTGATCTCCCAGTTCTGACCTTGGCCTGTATTTGGATTATTGCATGAACTCATAATACAGAGCTGAAATATTTGTCCAAAATTCAAATGCTGAATACCTTCAGACTATATAAGAATAGAGTTTTAAGGCTTCACAGATGGTAGTCTAAATAGTGTAAAATAAATGGATGCATGGCTTATTTATTAGACTCTATTGTATTTTTTACTTGAGAATAACATCATGATGGAAATTATTACACATATACACACACATGCACTCAACAAAAATCGCACCATTTTGTCATACCATTTTGCCAAAGATTGGATTAGGCAACATACCTTTGGGCAGCTATAATGAAGGTATGGATCAATTATCCAGAAAGCTATTATCCAGTAAGATCTGAATTAAAGAAGGCCATCTCCGACAGACTCCATTTTTAGGAAATAATTTAAGTTTTAAAAAATGGTTTCCATTTTCTCTGCAATAATAAAACAGTACCTTGTTTGTACTTGATCCCAACAAAGATATAATTCATCCTTACTGAAGGCAAAACAACCTATTTGGTTTAATTTATGTTAAAAATATTATTTAGAAGACTAAAAGTACGGAGATTCAAATTATGAAATGATCCATAATGCAGAAAAACCCCAGGACCTGAGCATTCTGGATCAAAGGTGTCATACCTGTATTATAAAATATGTCAATAAGCAATGTAAGCACAATTTCCCTGAAGGCTGTAGACTAAATTTGACCATAAACATACTTTCTAACACAACATTGATATAGGAAATCATTACTTACTTTATACTGTCAACAACAGCCTATACATAACCAATAAAATATTGACATAAAAGTGAACATATGTGTCAAACTTATATAAAAACTTAATGGAATAAGGGAAAAGGGAGTTTATTCACTTAATTAAGTCCATGTGATCATGGGATGGTACACAATACTATATTGGAGGAAGGTGAGCACACATACGAATTTTCCAGGTACCACAATGGGCTTATGTAGGAAAGACACCATAATTCACTTGTTTTGATTTTTTTTTTAACTTCCAGAGCTGAGTTTTCCAAACCGTATAACAGGATTATATGCTGTCACATAACATTAGAGGCAAAAAGGCAGAAGCAGGAGTTTTCCCTTAATGCAACTGACTTCAAAGAAAAATAACATTTCAGTGGAGGCATAAAAGAAATTAAATGTGATGTCTAAATCTGGTGCATTTAGGGATTTACCCCTCCTTTTAAATTAAGTTTTCTTAGCTATTCTGAACTGTGCCAGTCTTGACCATTGTCAATTGTATTTATTACATCAATTCTAGCAAAAGATGACAGAATATGTTCTAGGTATCTGCTCATTTACAAAGGAGGCATATTGTATTGCCCATAGTGCGACTTGAACTTTTGTGCTGATTCCAGAGGTGCAAAGCCTGGACAGAAAATGTAACACATCTTGAACCCCAATGGAAAATGAACGCTAATAGTAAGACATTGGTAATAATAATACATATTAACGTAATACGGACACTAAAAAACTACTTTTGAAAATATGACCGTACATTAAAAGTTACCTATACAGTAGGTCATGTTGATTGTTTTCTGCTGAGAGGTTTATTTTTGTAAGTTGTTGTTAGTTAAAGTTTCTAAACCTGACTGTTTTGCCAAGCTGACTGTCCTATCTCAGCCTGTCAGTTAGAGTTTGTAATAATAATGGACTCCTGCTGCACAAATATGGCGGACCCCTCATACAGGAACATGGGGGATCGAATAGGTAATGTAAAAACATTGTGCAAATGCTTTATGGCAAAGTTATAAGTAGCTTTCAAAGACATTATTATGAGCGATGTAAAAAAGAATTTAATGTTTGGTGTCAGTATCTCGGTGATATTATTATGTTAATGAATTCCTGAAAAATTATCTTAGATTATTTAATATATTTAACCCTTCAGTAGGATCAAATTTGACCTCCACTTTTACCACTTTTGTGTGGAAGTGAGAGACTGAAGGAATATATGGAGGACATAGTATGAATTTGTTTCTCTTTCCCTGGATTCCATTTATAAATTAGTGCAATTGTTTGAATTTCATCTAAAATATTATTTTTTCTTGTTTGTTTTTTTCTGTAGCAAATTAAAGGAAACAGTGGCCCAAATCAGGTCAGCCCTAAATGCAGATTCTTTGTGACTTAAAATTGTGGAAGGGTCATTTACAAACACAGTACAGTGTGCAAAATGCAATTTTTACATACATATTGCCATGTTATTTCAGTTGCAGCCATGCTCTGATTTGAATTTGCACCAGATGCATAAAAACATATGCAATGTTTGAAAATATTTATGAATCAAGTGCAAATGTTTTTTGGGGAGGGGGGGCAAGTCTTCTGTTCCAGTTGATGCATCACTACAGGCAGCATTTTGTATCCATTTTCCCTGACTACTGAGTTCATAAATTAACCTTTTGAGAATACAGTTTTTTATGTGTGTTTAATACCAGTGCGTAATGTTTAGCAATATTGTGACCTGAATAAATCATATAGCCTTAATATAAGTCATAACCTAATGTCCTGTTCCTTGGCCAGCAATTATTTTTTTCTTTCTCTCCGAGAGCACTGCTGCTGAAGTGTTTAGAATCTAGTAACCACAGTAACACAGTATATGAATTTGAAAAAAAGACACATGTCAGTCAAGTTTAATCTTTTTGATCTATTAATCCTTGCAGAGTTTCTAACTGATCCAGATGAAGGAGAAAAAGAATATCATGTGAAGTACGTTCTCATTTTAAAGATCAGATCAGCAACTAGACTGGCCATTAACCTTGTAGTTTAGAAAAAGGATAAAAAACAAAAAAGTAAACAAAGAGGGATAAAAAGAACACCTTGGGGCAAATTTACTATTATCCCCCAAAATAAATTCGACCAAATTTGAAATTCGATAAGCATTCAACCATCGAATGCTTATCAAATTATTTTATGCTATCATTTTGCTCGATATCCGATTTCTTGATGAATTCGTATGATTGGATACCGATCGTTCGACTTCATGAAAAAATTGTGAAATTTCATTCGAGCGTCCGAAAAATTAGTACGATTTGATCGTACGAATCGTATTCGAGCAGGACTTAGCCTCAGAAGCCTATGGGGAGCTTCCCATAGGCTTCTATCACAATTCGGTAGGTTCAATCTGGCGAAGTAGGCAGTCGAATTCGATCAAACTTCGATCATTTCATGTGAATTTCTTAATTTGCCCCTATGTCTTTTAGATAAGATTCTCTTAAAGGATAAGTAAAAGCCCATAAATATACAGTATATAAAACACGAGGGGCATTTCCTTTAAAGAATACTTTTTTCTAGGTGTAGGGATGGAGGTTTTGCTGCAAGAGGGTTAGCATGTCATGTTGATAAAGATTTCTTAGAAAGAGGAACATTGATCTGTGCATTTACTAACAAAAGGCTATCAACCCTGTCAATACTTGTGAGTCTACCCACTTGTCCGTCTCATACAGAAATGAATTTGGAGGTTAGGAGAGAGAGCTGCATTATACAATTGAGCAGGAACAGAAGAAATAAATGGAAGAAATAAGCACTGAGTTGACTAGTGTTGAATGTTTTGTTCTAGTGTATAGCCTCTAAATCAGTTTTTTAATTTTTATGATACCAGGCCTTATTAACCTAACTGGAATATAAATTGCAAAAATGTAGGCATTGTCCATCATGTAAAATTTTTAGCCTATAAGTACAGTGCTACAGCATGCTTCAAAAAACACCACAAGAAAGGTAAAGGGGACCTCTCACTATAGGAAATCCTCTTCAAGGATGTCAGTGGAAAACCTTATTTCCTTTAGTTGTTGAAATGCAACATATAGTTACATATTTAGTTATATAGTTAAACTGGGTTGAAAAAAGGCAAGGTTCATCAAGTTCAATGCATACAAATGAAAACCCAGCATACACACACACACATACCCCTCCATTCTTTCACATAAATTATATATACCCATATCTATACTAACTATAGAGTTTAGTATTACAATAGCCTTTGATATAATGTCTGTCCAAGAAATCGTCCAAGCCACTTTTAAAGGCATTAACAGAATCAGCCATCACAACATCACCAGGCAGTGCATCCCACCACCTCACTGTCCTCACTGTGAAGAACCACCTATGTTGATTCAAATGAAAGTACTTTTCTTCTAGTCTGAAGGGGTGGCCTCTGGTACAGTTATCTTCTTTATGGGTAAAAAGGTCCCCTGCTATTTGTCTATAATGTCTTCTAATGTACTTTTAAAGTGTAATCATGTCCCCTTGCAAGTGCCTTTTGTCTAGAGAAAACAACCCCAACCTTGACAGTCTGCCCTCATAATTTAAGTCTTCCATCACTCTAACAGTTTAGCTGCTCATCTCAATCACAATTTAGTATTATCTGCATAAATAGAAACAGTACTTTCAATGCCAACCTCCAGGTCATTAAAAAACAAATTGAAAAGCAAGGGACCCAGTACAGAGATCTGTGGTACTCACTGGTCCAATTAGAAAATGTTCCATTTACCACAACTCTTTGTCTATATTTTAGCCAGTTCTCTATCCAGTTACAAATACTATGCTCCAGGCCAACAGGCAGGTACCATTTTGTAGCAGTTTTAGATTAGATAGTTTGCAAAACTTTGTTTCTTCTAGTTGCAAGAGGGTAGCAGAATTTATGTTAATTCTCTATGAAGGAGCAAACAAAACCTTGCATCCTTTATACTTTGGAATGCAACAGGCAGCCACCATTGTGTTGAAGTTTTAGTTAGTTTTCAAAAGTCTGATTCTCCTGCTGGAATGAAAAGCAACTCCATTTGGGTAGCAGGACAAATTTTGTTTTACGAAAGCTTTTTTTTCTTGCTCCAAATGCATTAGAGGCATTTTTTCTTGTGCCAACTTTTGAGTCTTTGCAACATTCTTGTCTTTGATGCAGTTTCCAAAATATAATTTCCAGATGGTGAAATGCATAATTTCACCATGAATCCATGGAGGGTGAAAAAATCCTCTCATCACTAATGCTCAGAAGTGATGCAAAATGCTGCCATGCAATGTCAATCTGAATTATTTGGTAAATCAGCCTTATATTGTGAATTTTATATTGTGTACGGTATATACAGTATTAAGTGAGACAGCCCCTAAGCTCAGATAACTTAGTGCAGCCCAGAGCATGTGCTCTGAATCAGCAGAAAAGAAGATGGGGAGCTTATGTGGCATCTTCAGAGGCACAGCTCTTCACTTCTATAGGGCTGTGGTGGCCTTAGACAGGTAGAGAAGGCAGCAATTTGACGGGCATAATTTCTAGCCCGTTTTTGTTTAGCTTCAGATTTAAATAATAGGACAGCTTAGGCCACAGACACTTATGCGATGATCTGATCTTTTGTCAAAACCACTAGCTATTCAGCCAAACCCAAACTTTTAGGTTCTCCAAAGCCCAATTATGCCCCAACTCAAATTCTGACAACTTTCTAGGTAGACCTGTCCTGTTTGTGCCTTTCAATCAAAGTGTCCGCCCACAGGGATATATTAAGTAATGACTTTTCCATGCACATGATATATTTTAAGAGCAGGCAGCACTTGGACATGGTATTACTGAATTTATCAGAGCAGAGCAAAGTCAATGTTATCTTTGATCTAAAGAAAACTCCTATCACTTAAAAAAAATTCTTATCATTTTAATGAAGAATTTTTATTTTTTCCAAACTCTTGAAACATTTGTAATTTTGTGACAAGTGTTTAAATAAATGCTTTGTAAGCTTTTACAAATATGCATATAAAACAGAACATTTCCTTCCATGTGCTCTTCATGTATGCCATGAAAATTACCTTCTCCTCAAAAAAGACTATTTAGAGATGTCAAAAGTTCCATTATTCTGACATCTCCTTGTGATACTTCCTAAGATGAATGTAAATGCACTCTGACAGCTCTGTCATTACACTGTGAAATTCTGCACTAGAGATGCATAATAATTTTATTCTCTAGAGAGACTGTGTCAATATTAATCTATATTAGAGGAATTAAAAGGGCAACAGCAAAACAAAATGCACCAGTATTGCCCAGTATACACTGCCAGAGTAAGTTTTATAGTGGCAGAAATAATGTATGTCACGTTAATTTGTCAAACTTTGGTCTGAAAAGGTTTTGGGTTGAGCAAAACAATCCAGTAGATTTTATAGCCTCTATGTTGTGCTCAGTGAGCCTAAAAGGATGATTTATCAAGGTTCAAATTCAAATTCTTACCATGATTTGAGATTTTTTGCATTGAAACTCACAAATTAAAATTAGAGTTTCAAAAGCTTGAATTGTAGAGGTTTATTAAGCGCAAAAAACTTGAAACTTAAAAAGTTTCAGAATTCTTGTAAATCAGTGGGAATTGTCCTAGGTAATATATAAGTGATTTTTACAATATGATTTATAAATTCACTTTGTTCAAGTTTTTTTCTTGTTTTTCCTTTCTTTTCAACTTTCTTATATTCAAGTTGTTTTTCCATAAATAAACATTTGAGTTTTTTCAAGTTTATTCAAATTAAAAAAGCTGAAAATAACATTCATTAATAGGCTTCTAATTTTGACATAAAAATTTTTGGTACAGTATATCAGATTGCACATTCTCATAGACTCCCCCAAAAAGTTAGAATATGGTAATGAATAAAACTTACAAACTACAGTGAAAATATGTGGAACCTTACAGAATATTTATGTTATGTTAATCCATAACAGATTAGTATAAGAAAATATTGATAATCTCCAAACTACTGTATATAATTGCATTCATCGATATTAGCCTCCTGTTCCATTAAATGTAATACTAAATACAAAGTCATTTCAGAAATCAATGGACAGATTTATCAATGGTTGAGGGGAAAAGACCTTTCATTTCAATTTCTATCAAAAGTACCAAAAATGAAATTATACCATATATATGATTGTTCTCTAGTTTTTAAAAGACAGTCAACTCTCTAATGATCAAAAGTCAGATAAAAATGTCTGGCTTTTTATTACCTAATGTAGCAAATTGTAATAATTTAGAGAAAAGCTGACACCATTGCACCTTACTGAACTACTCATTGAAAACATGTGGGGATGGAAAAAGCCACTTAAATTAAATCTTAGAAACAATTATTTTATCACCAATTAAAAATATTGTATTGTTAGGAAATGTTCTCTCATTTTTTGTTAATAAGTTGATAGATTTATCATAGATTTTTTTTCTTTCTCTTCCTGGAAAAAAGTAGATCTGACCCAGTGGGCACCTAAAAGCTTCTTGTGTGCCATAGCCCTTGAAGATTGGACCTGTTCATTCACATCCAACAACTACAAAGCAACCTATAAATGGGAATTACCACAATCTATTCCCATATGTAAAGAGGGCATTTTTCAGTTGCTTCTTGTTTTGTTTTATTTTTTTTACCCTTTTTTCTAAAATGTAAGTTAAAGTTGCATTTCCATGCCTCATGTTTCCAAAGAGCAGTTCAATAAGGTGGGAGGAGGATCACTGACTAAATTGCTGCAATTTGCTACATTATGAAATATATCTCAGTCCCCTACTGAGCATGCTCCTTGTTATTTATTAGTTGGAATAATTAGGCAGTTTTCTTAATAAAAACGTGAAATCTCCTACTATTATTCGATATTGGATTTCATATGGTATTTACTATTTTATTTCTATATTGGCATCAATTAGCAGTACACAATAATGACAAGTTGCTTTATCACTTTTTTGAAAGAGAGCAACTTTGTGTTTATGTGCCTAACACATATCTATTCAATGATGAGAGGGACCGGTGGGTGCTTATGGATTGTTTGTTCCAACCTGAGAACAGGTTTTGATAAATTGTGCAACTATCTATGAGAACATAAGTTGAACGATGGGAAGATTGTATCCAAAGCAGCAACCACAAATCATCTTTTCCTTTTACTAAACATATTAAAGAAGGATTCATCATTTATCAGTATTTCTGGATGCCAGGAACTTTTACCGCTGAAGTGTTTTTACTTTCATAACGCTTCATTGTTTCCCTATTTCTCTAAATGCTGTCCAGAGAACAAATCCCATGGTAAATATTTAAAGCTTCCAAAGCAATCACAGTGCATGAGCATGCACAATACACAAATATAAAAAGCTTACTTAAGTCTCTATATATATATATATATATATATATATATATGTCAATAACCAAAGTGCTAAAGTAGTTATATAGGAGAGAATTATTTTAAATGGAAAATAGAAAAATAAAAGATCGAATAACGTGTTCCAGCAACTAAACCACTTAACATTTATGCATTTTATATGAGCAAAGTGGTGCACTTGACCCACTTTCCGTGAAGCACATGGCTTATGCATGACTTTATTCAAAACCTAAACAATAATGCAATTGTATGTATAGTATTAAAAACTATATATATGCCTTTAAGTTAAATAATATAAAAAAAAAAATTAGTAAAGTTCAAAGTCCCTTTAGAATTATGCGACAGGCTGAGCTGTTAAGTGCAGGTAAGATTTCTAATTTGAAGGCAACACTTCTATAATATACAGGTATGCCATGCCAGCTTTTAAACGGTCAATACAAGTATAGGATCTATTATCAGGAATGATTGGGACCTTAGGGTTTCTTAGGGATAAGGGATTTTTTCTGATTTCCATACCTTATGTCTGCTATAAAAACATTTAACCATGAAATAAACCCAATAGGATTGTTTTGCCACCAATAGGAATTTATGCATCTTAGTTACCATCATGTACAAGGTACTCTTTTATTATTACAGGTATAGGATCCATTATCTAGAAACCCTTTATTGAGAAAGTTTCAAATTATGGAATGGCTTTTCCAATAGATTACATTATAATCAAAAAATCCATTCATTTTTTTATATGATTTCCTTTTCCTCTGCAACAATTTAACGGTACTTTGTACTTGATCCCAGCTAACAAAAAATATAAAGCCTAATTGGATATAGAACAATCTATGGGATTTAATTAATGCTTAGATGAATTCTCAGTTGACTTAAGGTGCAGTGATCCAAATTATGGAAAGATCCCTCAGTCGGAAGACCCCAGGTTCAATGCATCCTGGATAACAGGTCCTATACAGGTCCTATATGTTGACTTTAGGAAGAACTCTGCTACTCATCAACCACTATTCATTGATGGCTTCCCAGTTGAGAGAGTTAACAATGTGAAGTTCTTAGGAGTGCATATGGCAAACGACCTTTCCTGGACCCTGAACATCAACTCTATCACAAAGAAAGCTCAACAACACCTTCATTTTCTACGGAAGCTAAAGTCTTCCCCCTCCCATTCTCAGAACATTCGCCTTCCCATATTATATATATATATATATATATATATATACTCTCAAATTACATCTGATTCCTTAAGAATTATATTGCTTCATTATACATTTTACAAAGGGACTAAGTTTTACCTGCAATTACTCCCAAAAACTCCCAATCTTGGTTGCCCTGACTATAGTCACCTGACTATAGCTGGAAGAGGTGGGAGCTATAACATGGAGCAGGTTGAGTGCAGAGGATCACTTGTCTCTCTCTCTCTCTCTCTCTCTCTCTCTCTCTCTCTTTCCTAAAAGACCCATAGCAGTAACTGAAGAAAATAATTGTTTGCTTATTTTCTTTATTAAAACCAACACAGGAAACCCAGAAAAAAATGTAGTACCAGTATCAATATGACTGTGTTTTTGATAAATATTGATCGGTATATTAAATTAACAGGAAAAAGGATTTTACAAAATGACTATTGCATATGGCCTTCTATAGTATTCAACATGCCAAATTGGGATGCACCAAATCTACTATTTGGGATTTACCCAAATCCCTTTGTGAAAGATTTGGTCTAATACCGAACCGAATCCTTGTTGGCAAAGGAAAAAGTGGGAAACATTTTTTTATTTTCTTGTTTCTTCCTTCCTTTTTTACTTTTCTTGTTTTCGGGATTTCCTTTCTGGCCCCTGCTTTACATATGCAAATTAGGATTCAAATAGGTTCAGCCTGGCACAAGGATTCAGTCAAATCTGAATCTGAATCCTCCTGAAAAAGGCTGAATCCTGGCCAAATCCCGAACTGAATCCTGTATTTGGTGCATCCCTAATCCCAAATCAACTGTTGCTTTAGAATGACTTTGGAAATGATATAGACCAATTCAGTTGGTTCAATAATCCATTGTTATTGATGAATATCAGATAAATCATTTGCTGTGCGTTGGTACAGTAATGTGAAAACTACTTTGAAACATAGAGAACAATTATCAAAATTCAATTTTGCAAATGTTTTGAGTTATGTTTTAAAATTCAAATACACTCAAAAACACTCCAAAGCACTCCTTAAAGGTTATAGGAGGTCCCCCATAGGCTAAAACAGAAACAGTAAAGAGACAGTACTTTGATTTTCGTTTGGTCGAATTTTCAAATTCGAATCAAATTTTTTTCAAATCGCATTTTGGCCTAGTTGATGTACTCAAAAATTATTTCAAATTGTTTTAATTCAAATTTTCACTTTTGACCCTTGATTAATCTGCCCCTAAGGGGCTGATTTACTAAGGGTCGAATTTTGAAGTGCTTCGAAATTTTTTTGGGGGGTCATGTTTGGTCAATACGGCTGAATGAAAATCGTTTGGATTATTCGAATCATTCGAACAATTCCAACGATTTAAAATTTCTCAGAACTTAGAAAAATGTTCAGGACAAGTTCTGTGAGGTCCCCAATAGGCTTAAATGGCAATTTGGCAGCTTTAAGCTGGCAAATAGTCGAATTTGACGGATTTTTAAAGGGCCAGTACTTCGAAATTCGAAGTAGCCCAAAATGACTTCGAATTTTATTAGAATTTTCCCTTCGACCCTATTCGACCCTTAGTAAATCAGCTCCTAAGTGTCTAAAATTTGAGTTTTAGCGTTGCAGTTAAAAAAACCCTCAAATGTGCATGTTGATAAATCAGCACCTTAGTCTTCTGTTCTTCTGTCCATGTATCAGAACACATAATTTTCCATTTCTGCAGGAATGCCACATGAGTTAAAATTCTACCCCTGCCTCATGGGGAAAACACAGATAATATGCATTGAAGAATATGATATTTCATTTTTAAGATAATATATGTAATTGTTTCTGAGGTTCCTTTATTAGCAGTATCATGTAAGGAGAATTGAAAGGGCAGCTTATTATAGGATGTAGGCTAGGCAGGGCTTAATTATATGTGAAAGATGTATTTAACAGACATACAGTATGAACTTTTAATCTGCCAAGACTGCTAGACAATTTAAATGGGCACAGCAAAACTGTAAAATTCACCCAATCAATTTTAATTACATGCTCAGTCAGATAAAACAATGAATATACAATAGGTCACTGGCAAAGTTCAGCAAGATCCGTGTAATGCTGTTCACATTATAACTAAATCCTTCTTATTTGTCTGTTTTTCAGGGCTGAAATGTGATAGGACATCCATATTCTCCTAGGAAACCTTGCTTATTCACAGAAATACACATCTGGAGGATTTTATGTTCTACTGCATGTTGTACAGGGAGATCTTAGGAAGCAGTAAGTGATGTTTTTATTCTATCTGTCATGCTCTCTAAGTGCACAATCCTTCTCAATTTCTATGGATCTATCAAACTTTGTCTGTCAGCTTGGCCAGCAACATGACTAAATAGTTCAGAGTGGTTATGTTTTATTTCAGCCTGGCTGAATACCTGCATTTTGGGACAAATGTGCAATTCAGTTCCTAAAAAACCTTAAAAAAATATAAAAGAGTATGATAGCATAGATAGAAATCTCTTTAACAATAACCTTCCTAGGAAGTGTGTAGATACTTTTAATGAGTCCTTAAGATATGAAGTCATAGCACCATCTGGGCTTTGTTGTATAAAAAGCTTTTATTGGAATCCTAGCTCAAATCTCAGACAAAACAACGTTTCAGGCCTGCATGGCCTTGAAAAAACCAACATTTCAGGCATGCATGACCTTTAAAAAAAAGAATGTTGTTTTTTCTGAGATCTGAGCCAGGGTTCCAATAAAGGTTTTTTATATTACAAAACTTGGATGGTGCTGTGACTTTACTTCTTAAGTATTCAAGCCAGTTGGAGTGGACAACTTTGCACTCGCACCTGCTACTTGAGTGTTCTAAAGGTCTAGGTGAAGGCCGACCAATTGCTCCATATTGATACTTAATGAGTCTCTTATTCCACCCCTAAAAATTGTATACACTATTTATACACCTTTGATTTGCATGTACTATGTAAAAGTTAATGGGCAGATTTAGCAAAGGTCCAAAATGCTATTTTTTCTGTTCTCAATAAAAAAATTGCTGGTGTTTTTTCAATCAAAAATTTTGGGAGCTCAAACTAACCTATATTGATTCAAATCAATGGGCACATCATCATTTGTCAGAATTAATATCTCTTTCTTTCTCTCTATCCATTTACATGAAAGTCCTTGATTTGCTTCCTCCTAAAGTCAGTTTAACCCTGAAATATGGCAAAAAGTATAATTTTTTACATTTTGATTAATAGTAACTGCTAATTTTAACTATCCAGAATGGATAAGTGCTCTATGACTTTTACCTCGTTGAGATTCGAATTTAAACATATGTTTAATTATTGAATACATTTTAAAGGTAGCATGAGCTGTTGCTTATTGATAAGCTGACTATTATTTAATTTCCTTCCATTTTCTTTCAGGAAACAATGACTTGTTGACAAATGTTTCACAAAAACCTCACTTTCAACATTTTTCATAAAAATATGCTGCAAAAATGCTTATTGGTTTCAATGCATTGGAAATGAGAAAAAAATCAATTTGGCAATGCATTTGGAGTAAAAAAAAAACGTTTTGTGAATTTTCAGCCATGTTGCAAATTTTTTCGGCATAGCAAAATGGGACAGATTCTCTTATAACTTATGTTAATTGCTTTGAAATAGACTTTCCACATTTCTTTTAAAGGAATTGATGATTTCAATCCTGGCTTGCTATAAATGTGGATAGATTGAATCCTATTCATTCTTTGCAAGTTGCTTGAAGACATATAGATTGTTCACATGATCAGAAAGTAAAGATTCCTGATCAGCATAAAGAACAAGTCTAAAGAACAGTGATGGGCAAATCTGCGGTGTTTCGCTTAGCCGAATTTTTCGCAAATTTCTCGGGAAATTTATGAAACAGCAAAAAATTTGCAAAATGTCTCATTTTGGATGTGGGCGTCCATTTTTGGATGCCAGTGCATATTGCCGGAATCTCCAAAATGAGATGAAACCATGAAAAATTTACAAACACAACAATTTTAACAATATTTAGCAAAAAGCATTGGAACCAAGAAGTTTTTTTTTTTTTTTAACATATTTTTTGTTTGCTAAATGCATTGTGGTTAAAAGCAGTGATGGGCGAATTTATTTGACAGGTGAAAATTCTCAATGAATTCCTGCGTTTTGCTGCAAATTAGCTGACAAAAATTTGCTGTGTCAAAAAAATCAGATGCCAGTTTTTTTGGACTTCCAAAAACGAAATGCGGCATCAAAAACAAGACGCTGGTGGCATTTTGTGAATTTTACCCCATTTGCGAATTTCTCTGGAAATTCACGAATTTTCCAGTGAAGCAATTAAATTTTTACCTTGTGCAAATGCTTTGGAATCAATGGGCGTTTTTTCTTATGCTTGGTTCTAGTGAGAAAAAATGTGTTTTTCCTGGAAAAACTAAATGCATGATGAAATTCTAGCACAGAGTTGTGAAAACCACTTGCAAAAAAGAGAATTTTGCTGCAAATTTGTATCAGGAAAAATTGCATTCTCACCCATATTTAATATTTACTTGCTTTTTTAATCTTTTTTGAACAATTGTAAGATAATTGTGATTTATTATTGTGCACTCTAAAATGTTTTTGTTTTAATCGTTCATGATATTTATTAATTCTAAACATATCATCACTATCTTGCACTTGTGCTGTTTTTTATTAAATTACTTCACCAAGAAACAATAAAACAGTAATAATAGAATATAAGAAATATCTAACTGCTACAGGGTATAAAACAATTACAGACAATGCTTGATGTTATATTTTTAAACATTCTATAAAATCTGGTGGATTTTTATTGTAATGGCAGCCTCCTGATTTATATTTACATATTGTATGTTCGCTAGTAAAATTAAGAAAGCAAATAATCAGTTATGATGTGTAACAATGCTATTCTATGTGCATTCTATGTGCAAGAAGGCTTTTTGTGTGAGCTCAGTAACTGACATACTGTATTTCAAACACTATTCTGAGGCCAGTTAATCACAATTGATGGCAATGGGACAATATCAAAGTTTACTGACAAAATAATGAACTGATGTTCATGTAGTTCATATGTTAAATGTCTTCAATTCTTTCCGACTATATGAGTACAGGTATCAAACAAATAAAACAAAAATACAAAAAATCTCTATTGGTAGTGATGAGTGACTTGTCATCAAATTTTTTCAAAAAAACTGCACTGTAATGAAAAAGGCAATGGAGACCAAAAAAGTTAACAAGGTAATGTACAGTAGATTATAATGGCATACATTTCAGGAACACAATAATTACCATCACATTGGCCTTTTAAGCACATCTTTCACCTGGTGCTCAGTGTCTTCTGAGGGATCAGGACCCTCCAATCTATTTACAAAAGATATGGACACTAGTACAACAAGGCTATTCTAACCAGGATAATCACTTTAGGTGTATTTTATGCCTGATGCTATGGCTTGCATCAAATAAACATGCAGGGTTTATCTCTCTTTGAATAGCCTTGTTGTGCCCCTATCCATATCTTTTGCATATACTGGACATTTCAGGAAAACATAACATTCACGGTAAAAAAATGTAGCTTGCCTGCATGGGACCACTTAATAAAGGACATTTGCAAACCAAATTTTATATTAATTTTACCATTGCCAGACCATGACAAAGAGATGATCATGGCAATGACACACATTGTGCTCCCATGGTGCCATGTTGTGTCAAAAGTTGCATGCGCAAAAGCTCAATTTCCCTCACCCAGGGGCAGAACTATGAGTAGATTAAGGGGTACCTGCCCCCAACACTGCATCCAAGGCACATACTTGTATATATTTATGAATGTTTATTTTTAGTTGTATACTGCTCAATGAGGGCAAAGCACTGTACAGCAAAACAATAAGTTAGTAGTAACAAACAAGGCATCACTGCAAAAACAAGTAACAATAAGTGCATTAGTAGAAATACAATTCACATAAAAATTAAATATAATTACAATACAGATGTTCAGTGTCAAGGAGACAAAAGGATGGAGGACCCTACCTAGGGCTAACAGTCTAAAGGGTAACTTAGATACACAATCTGGAGGGGTATTAAAGTGCAATAGGCTACAATGTATGACACTGCCATATAAGTGACAGTTCCCAGTTCAGATGTTATGCAAGTGCTCCAAGAGGTAGTCTTTGATTTTAGTTCTAAAGACATTGAATGTAGATTATCTACAGAGAGATTCAGGAATGGCATTCCAAATATAAGGAGCAGCAAGACAGAAGGGTTTGACGTGGGAAACAGCTGTAGTAGTAGAGGGGGTGCAATCAAGTGGTTGTTCTGAGAGGAGCCGAGGTTTGGCCAGGAACATATAGTGAAACAAGAGATGAGATATAGTTAGGTGAAGTAGAATGAAGGGCTTTGAAGGTTATGAGGAGGCGTTTATAAATTATTCTTTGTTTTATAGAAAGCCAGGATAAGGACTTCAGCAGGGGAGGGGCATGTAACCTTTTGAATGAGAGGAGGAAAATTCTGGCAGCAGTGTTTAATACAGACTGTAGAGGGGAGAGATGGGAGTTAGGGAGGCCATTTAGTAGAAGGTTACAGTAATTTAGTCGGGATAGCATAAGAGCATGCATGAGTATCTTAAGGTGGCCATAGACGCACAGATAATATCGTACGAAACGAATTTTCGTACGATATTCGGTGCGTGTATGGTGGGAAATGAGCCGACCGATATCGTTAGAAGATTAAGATATCGGTCGGCTGGTTGATCGGACTGGATGGAAAATTTTGATCGGATGCCTTTGAAGGCACCCTGAACATCGGCCATTGTTAGTGCTGAATCGTCAGATACAAGTAGAATTCTATTGTTTCTATCTGTATATTTGACGATTCAGCTCTACACGTGTGTGTTGAAACGAACGATCTTTCTTGGAAAGATCTTTTCCGAGAAAGATCGTAATTGTCACGTCTATGGCCAGCTTTAGATGTAGCAGGTGAAAGAAAGTGATGGATTTTGACAACAGTACACAAGAAAAAGTGATATGTTTAGAGAAGGAGAGAAAAATATTATCTCCAGACTACATGCTGAGCTGACAGGGTTAATGAACATGCAATCAATAGAGATAATAAATAAGGGAATAGGACCTGGTTTAGGTGGAAAGATGTTTAGTTCAGTTTTTGTTAGGTTGAGTCTGAGGCAGTGCTGGTTCATCCAGTTGTACATTGCTAGGAGGAAGTTAACAGTTGTGACTAAAAATGCTATGTTTTATATACTGATCTTTTTTGCTCCAGCCTAATAGCAGCAATGATCCAGGATTTCAAACTTGTCACAGGGGTTCACCATCTTGGAAAGTGTCTGTGACACTCACATGCTTGGTGGGCTCTGACCAGCTGTTGAGAAGCTAAGCTAAGGGGTTGTTGCAAATTATCAAGCAAAAATTT
>CM044445.1:103471015-103505768 GCA_024363595.1 Xenopus borealis
AAGAATTGGAATACATGACTCTATGGGACAAATTCACTAAAGAGTGCAACTTTGCCAGTGTCCACTTCGCAGCCATCGCAACACTTCACCAGATGAAAATTCGATTGGACAACGCTAATTCACTTAAGTGTGAAGTTGCGCCCAGGGTGGTGAACAGTGGCAAAGTTGAGCTATCGTTACTTCTTCAAGCAAAGCAAAGTTTCGCTAGAGTTGCTTAATTTGAATACGGTGCGAAATTAAAGTTCAATGGATGTATATATTGCAGCAAAGACATTACATTACACAAGCCCGGGAAACTTAATAAAATAAAATAGAGTTGTTATATTGCCCTACACATGTGCCCACTGTATACTTTATGTTCCATACATTAGGAAATGTAGGTGGGAAGCCAGGTACCCCAAAAAAAAGTCTACGATCTTTTGCAGCCTATCACCCTGTAAATATGAAAAGAGGCTAGCGTTTTTTTGGGACTGAAAAATGTTCAACTTTTTTTTTTATGAACTCCTATCTATTCTATTGCCCTTCACCTGGTCTGAGCTGGTGAAGGCAAGTCTGGCACAAGAGGTAACATTCAGTAAAATCCGCATCTTACTGAATTGGCATAGTAATGCTCTTTAACAAAATCGGGGAAGTAACGAAATTGTCACACTGGAAAATTTTCATTAGCTTTAGTCACTTCGCCCTTTAGTGAATCTGCCCCATATCCCTTAGATGCCACTTAAAGGAGAAATAAAGTGTAAATAAAGAAATAGGGCAGAAATTTTGCACGTTATGTTTTGGGCTTCTATAACATCCAAATACAACCACAGCCATTTACTAGTGAAAATCTGTGCCTCCAAAGACATCCCTGCCACTCATAGTTACATAGTTAACTCGCAATATTCTTTTCTGGCAATGTGCGAATTGGCGGTGTTGCACTTCACCGAACTTTTTCGCAAATTTCTATCAAAATTTGTGAAACAGCAAAAAAATTTGCAAAACACCGCTGCATCTCGTTTTGGACGTGCGCGTCCATTGCCGGCATCGAAAGAAAACATCCAAAAACTGAGGCGCGGGTCCAAAACGAGATGCCAGTAAATTTTTGGCAGGGAGATTTTTCTGGAAGGCCAATTTTTCGGCAGGTGAAATTTCACCAGCATTTCGCAAATTTATTTGCCTGCGCCGAATTACGAGAATTCACTGCAAATTTGCCACAGGCGAATAAATACGTCCATCACTATTCTTTTCTGCTGATTCACTGCACATGCTCTGTGCTGCTGTCACTGAGCTTAGGGACCGAGAATAAGTTTTAGGGGGCAAATAAAAGTGCATGTAGAAATCCTAATAATGCCATTGCTGTCTTTTTGTCATTTTTTTCTAGTGCAAATCTTTGGTTTATTGTTTTTATTGTATATGGGTTATAAGAAACATTTCCAAAAGGTTCAGCCACTTATTCCTACATTGATGAGAGATATATAAAAAAATATATATGTCTGTTTCCAATTTCTTGAAAAAAGGCAGCATAATACTGCTTTTACACATTCATAAACCCATGTTACTAACAGTGGACATTATTCAACTGCCTTTGATCGCAGCAGGCTGCCATGATTCTCTATAGTTTAACAATGAAGAAATAGCTCTCCGATGCATCAGCTAAACCATGAATACATGAAAACACTGTTATTATAACAGGATCTCAAATTATTAAAGCAATATTATATACTAGTTCATGTACAACAGTCATACAATTTTTTTTTTTTTGGAAAAGTTGTGGCACAATTTTGCCCCCTGAAGAATGCAGTAGGAGAAAAATGCTTTTAAAAACGATGTATTTATGCCAATGCACATTGTGGGGCAAAACAGCAAAAAAATACTTGATTTCAATGCATTTTTTGAATTTTTTCAATTTTCTGAATTTTTCCATGGCTTTATGTGACAGATTTACTATACTTACCACTGTTTATGTATAAAACCTTATTGATTTGAGAGTGTATGATTATAAGAAGTAGATAAAGTTACTTTGTCCAAGGATAGAATGAGCACTCTGAAGTCCTCCAAATATTTTCAAATGTAATCAATTTCCAGTTTGCATTATATTGTATTGACATCCTAAATAAGAAATTATGGTGTACACGTATAACACTAGTTGCAAACCATGTGGTTCCTGGTGTGCTCTGCAGTAATAGATGACTGTAGATACAGTATAACTGTGTTATCTATTCCTGGTTTCCTTTTTCAGAAACATATTCTAAATTATTCTAAATTAGTTTTATTATTTATTATTTTTTGTTCTTATTGATGTTTGCTTTTGGCATTTTACCTAAACCTTTTAAATTAAGGGCTGCTTAATACTTCATTTCTTTAACAGATTGTGTTTTGAGCTAACTGTCTTCCACATTTCCATCTGTGTAGGAAACATTGTGACACAAAATGAATAAATCTTTGGCAAAAGGATTAATCGTGATGTACTCAGCTTATTGTTTCCAATATTTCTTCTAAATTCTTGACATAATGACAAAAATATGTTTCTCTAATAAGAAGGGTTTGCATTCATTTGTCTAAACAATTTTTTTTATCATGAAAATGGAAATGTAATACAGTATGAGGCATGCCATTGAAATAAGAAACTTTCTAAATATAATCAGTTATAAATTCTACCATTAATGAAATAATTAAGTTAATCTTTCTGACCTATCTCTTAGCACCTGCCTCCCTTCAGTCTCTCTTCATGAAGGAGTAAGATTTTGATGGACAAGTTAGGTCAAATACATATTATGGTGGGCTCTCTTTCTAGGAGATGCATAAGAGCTAACTCAAATAACTGACTCCAGCATGAAACAAATCTAATAAAACAACTGACTCTGGCACAAATCCTGAATGTAGAGAGACATGATTTATGTTGTTGCTGAGCTCTAACATATTTTCTAGGCAAAAGGAGCACCATAAAGGATGTTTTTGGCATACTGAATGTCTAACTAATTATATTCCTCTTAAGTCACAGAAATACTAGGATCAATTCCAGTATAACCTCCTCTAACCTTGGGCAAGACAGTAATTCTTATGAAGATGTGTCTTCATACCTTCTGCATGACTTCTTTAAGAGTACTGGAACATGGGACATTTTGTCACCCACAGTACATCTGTGCTACAGCAGCAAAACATCCAAAGTTTCCTTTCCACCAGCATTAATGTAAATCACTGGTGAGACACCATACATTTGCACAGTCCCAAAATTGTTTCACAAGGCACCTCCATCAGGGCATATACTAAATTTCGGGAGTCTATTTATCTTAATGTGAAATATATATTTTTTCAAACTTTGGGTTTTTTGGCCCCTTTTTTTCTAGTAATAAATGAAAGCTTATCAGTGCTCAAATATGTAATCAAAAAAAGTCTAATACTGGTAAAATTTACTGGTAAATGGTGGACACATATGCCCTTGTTACAAGTTCTGTATATAAACCTCCCAAAGAAATTGAACTTTTATAGGGCGGCAATAAACTGTGAGATGCAATAAATTGACCTGTATAAACAGAAATGAATATAATAATAAGACCATTGATGGCTGAAAACCCAAACATGAATGTGTAAGTCCACACAAAGCAGTATATTAAGGATTTTTATAGTACTGTAGTTAATGCTCAATGCAAATACACACAAAGCTACAGCTTTTCTTTTTAGAATGATAACCTTTATATTTTTGAGTGAAAATATTAAGACAGATTTTACAGGTGGCGATCACCTCTGGTTATTAAAGCAAAAGTAAACACCCATTTTCAACATGAGTTCAGTCAATATTGCTTGTGCTGAACATATGTTTGGCCTATTGTTTGAATGAAACAATATCTATGGTTTTAGTTATCTCTGACACTAGAATAAGAAGTCAGTTTCACTTAAGCACTTCCTGTTACTTCCTGTCCCAAAGAAACTTAGAGGAGCTGAATTGATCATCCAGCAGACCTCCAAAAAAAATACTTCACCGCCATCAATAATTGAAATTGCAGATGGTAAAACCTACACATTGCAAAGTGCCTGAAGTTTCCTCACATGGCAATTTCTGAAGAACGAAGTGAGCATTGGTTTTACTATTGTTGTTTTCAGTTAGCACTGGTGGCGATGCATTATTGGGTGTATTTTCATAAAATTGCAGGCGGCAAATATCCCCATCAGTTATTACACTTTGCAGCTTGTAAAAGACACACCATCATGTTCACACAAGGACCTGTATTTCCATTTTATTTTTTTGCTACATTTTTGTAGCCTCACAATTAATATACTTTTACACCTCTTTTCCAATTATTCCAAGCACACTGTTCTGTGAATTGTTTGAGATTCTATGCGCTATATAAAAAGTATCTATTTGTTCTGAGAAAATGTGCTGTCCAGTTTCTACTAAACGTTTCACATGCATTTTTTATGGCACCAGCTTGCAAATATCTCATTATAATTGTGTCATAATTTCAGGAAATCGTTAGAAAACTGAAATAGTTGCACTTAAGCATTATTATGTTTTGAAGCAATACACAGTTGTTCATTTTCCCCTCATTTTAACTCCTCTGCAAATGTTAGTTTTTGTCCATAATAGACACCCCCTCTCTCGTTAGCTTTCCAAGCAGTGCAAGTATTCTTCCTACTAAATCCACAATTGATGCCAGTAACAGTTAAAAATGTTATTTATGCAAAAAAGATAATTATTCAGTGAAGGAAAGGAAAAAATCTCTATAGTAAAATGAGAAATAAGTATTCAGACATATGTCCCAGCAGGAGATGTAAGATATGGACCAATGACACGGAACATAATAATCACCACTACAGGTATCAGCTGTAAACTATCCCTCTCCTCACCATGGGTTTCTTTCCATTGACATAATTGGTACATGACAGTAGTCAACCCTTTCCCCTACAATTATTTCTTAAAGGAAAACTAAACCTTAAAAACGAACATAGGTAGAAATGCTATATTTTATATATTGAATTTATAGATCCAGCCTAAAGATTCAACATGTCTATAACAGTAATCGCCAAGGCCTTCAAAGTTTTCCAAGGATTTTGTTAAGACACATGTTCAGTGTGCTTTGAACAGCTGTTGAGAAGTTATGGGGTTGTTGCAAATCATTAAGCAGGAAATTAGGTTTTCTTGTTATATAAACTAATGCTCCAGGGTTAATTATTGCATTCTTGTGCTAATAGTGCTGGTTTCTGAGCAGTCATGTACTAATAATATTTAATAATCAGCCTCAGCCTTATATTTTTATATTATATAAATTCACTGTCTTGTGCATCAGTCCCTAAACTCTGTAATTGATGGCAGCACAGAGCATGTGCAATGAATCAGCAGAATAAAAATGGAAAGCATCTGGGGCATCTTTGGAGACACTGATCTAGGGGTTAGGAGAGGCACAGAACAGAACTAGAGGTAGGCAGAGTAGGCATGTGCCTTGGGTGCCAAGATGAAGGGGGCAACAGGCACATACCTTCTATGCCTCCTACTCCTAATCTGTTCCCCTCCATCCTCTCTGCCCAACTGTGAGCCAGTGCTTTGATTCACTAGTGTGATTGTGTGTGCGCATCTCTTTGCATATACAGTTGGCGCCACAACCGACCAGGCTGCCTAGGGCGCCTGGCTGATCAGGCCTGGGCTCTGGAGCTGTGGTTGTCTTGGACTGGCAAAAAAGCCCAAAACATAATGCACATCATTTCTACTGACATTTCTAGTTAATTGGTGTTGGTGCTGGTTAGTGGATGTAGTCTCAAAGTAGACTTTTCTCCTTTCTCTTTATTCCTGTGAGTTTTTTTGGTCCTTATTGGTCATGGTACTTGTAATGCATAAAATTAAACCCAATTATATTAGCTTGCTAAAGATTGTGAAGAAATTGGTTGCTATTGAGCAAGGGTAGTAACTGGTGGCTGACTGCATGCGCTTAATTGCATTTGACAGATAACACACTAGAACATTGATCCCCAACCAGTAGCTCGTGAGCAACATGTTGCTCTCCAACCCCTTTCGATGTTTCTCCCAGTGGCCTCAAAGCAGGTGCTTATTTTTAAATTCCAGGCTTGGAGGCAAGTTTTAGTTGTATAAAAACCAAGTGCACTGCCAAACAGAGCCTCAATGTAGGTTGACAAGCCACATATATACCAAATGGCCAATCACAGCACTTATTTGGCACCCCAAGAACATTTTTCATGCTAGTGTTTCTCCCCAACTCCTTTTACTCCTGAATGTTGTTCATGGGTTCAGAAGGTTGGGGATCCCTGCCCTAGAACATATCCTAGCATAGAGGCAGGAAGTTGTTACTATTACTGAGCCTCCACACCTGCAACTCAGAGTGAGAGTAATTGGTAGATGCTAGATGCTGGTCACAAAATTGTACAAGATGAGTTGGTAAGTTTGCAATGTCTGTTACGATATATGATTGCCGCTGGAAATAGGATGTTAAAATATACGAAAGCGTAAATTCCCAAGTTACATTGTTTAATCTTTATTCAGTTGCGATTAAGCAACATTTTATTATAATGAGTAACCAGCAGTAATGGGTAGAAACTTTATTTAAAATGATCAACAATAGGTGCCTAAGCATGAATGGACGATTTATGTCCATACAATAGGGTTTGAATACGGTTGATGTTTAATTTATTTGATATATCTACATTTTGAATATATTGCGGTTGATTAAAGAATTTCCCCAAGTTTTCAGTTTTTTATGTTTAATTCTGTAATTTTTTATGTTTAATTATGTAATTTGCTTTTCTGTTGCACTGACGTAAATTTGCTCACACACTGGATTGAAAATAATCACATTGAGGAGATTATGTATGAACACATATATCCATTTAAATACTCACTATAGTTAATATAAACAAAAGGAACACCAAGAGCCCCAATAGTGTAATATGTATTGGCAAGGGATAATGAAATAAGAGTAAATAGCATATACTCACAAACCAGGGTTACCAATAGGCAACCACTGTAAAGGCAGGTGGGGAGATTGTCCTGACCCCACTCAGGATTAAGAAGTCGCTCTCTGTAGATAGAAAAAGGGTATCAACCCTCCACCCAGGGTGGACTTATTATTGTATAGAAAGAACAGAGGCGCCAAAAGGATAAAAGGATATAAACGAGTTTAAAAGCTTGGTAATCAGAGGAGGCAGTGGTGGACTTACCTCCTCCAAGCAGACACAAAACGACTGTAATTAAGCAGTCAAAATTTATTAACGAACTCCAATCAGTACAACGCGTTTCACGGGCTCAGACCCGCTTCTTCAGGCAATAAACATAGGAGTTACAGCTGTGAATTTCAGAGACCAAAGTGACATATAGTATGCTATATGCTTATTCATCAAAACAAAAACTTTAAAAAAAATATTACAAGAGTATGTATGGTGGTCGTAATTCTGGGATAAAGGTATGGTGCAGGGACTGGTTAGTTATTAATAAAAAAGAGGGTTTTTTTGGGGTATACCAAAGTAAAAGATTGATGGTATTAGAGGATATAACAATAATACAGGTGAAGTGCAATAATTGGGATAAGAAGGAAGTGCAGTGAGCAAAACATAGTGGGGCTACAAAGTTAATATACAATCATAAATAACAAGAACAAACGAAGCATAGGGTCATGTGTGGAGATGTACAGTAGTATACTACTGCCAGATGGTGAGTTTTGTTATTTACTACCACACATCACCCTATGCTTTATTTGTTCTTGTTATTTATGATTGTATATTAACTTTGTATACAGTGTATGTATATATATATATATATATATATATATATATTTACAGTACCATGCAAAGTGACACCCAAATACGATAACACTGTTTTGTGTTTATCTTTTAAATGGCATTAATACTATTGCATCCTGTTTCAGTGTAATGATTATGTCCTTATTTAAAATTTACAATCTTGCAGATGCTCCTATTAATGTATTAGGAAATAATCCACAGCGGCAAGCTTACTATAGCTGTTTTTATTTATTAACCCATATCATTTGCAACATAAAGGCACAGAAATGTAACACCATACCTGTATTTTGTGCTTGAGTTCAGCTTTTCTAAATAACTTATGTTAGTAATTAAAATATTATGTGATCTTGTAAAAAAATAAAATAAAATGTTATTTCCCTCTTAACTTTGAGTTTAGTCAGTATTTGTAGAGCTGGGGGAATTAGGAGGTGTCTTAAGGTATAATACTGTAAATCATTAAAGAATTGCAATGTATTTATATGATAGTATTACATTTTATTTGAAATCAGCTATTTTTTCTCATGAGACAAAGTCATCCCTTTTGAATTGTTAGTAATTTCCTTGGGGCTATACAATGGGTTCCTGCTATATTATCTAGAAATTAAAGACCTTTCATCTGATTAGCAATTTCTTGTAAACACCCCTACATTGCTAGTAGCAATAAAAGAAACTGCAGTGTTTTGTTGAACAAACTGCAAAACCACAATTTGTGAAATTGCAAAATGTCTTTAAAGCATTTGAGTCAATGGGCACTTCCCTTGACCGAAAAAATTTGAGTAAAATGGGCATTTCCTTGGACCATATACATTAGAGTGAATGGGAATTTTGGTCCACAAAAGTGCCAGGAGGGCAACTGTAAACATTACCCTCCTGGGACCACCCACAATTAGCACCCATGTGCCAAATACTGGAATCTATTCCAATGGCAAGCAGTTCTTCACAAACTGTGCCAATGAAACCCAAGCTCGCAGTGCACAAACCCCCACCACAATTTTGAAGAAGGGAGGGTGGAATAATTCCACGTGTCCCTTTTTTGGTGATCCAGTTGTGCTAGCATGACCCTTAGCGACTATTAGTGTTGAGCAAAATATTTTGTTGCATTTTACTACAAAAAAGTCCATACAATTTAATGTATAATAAAAAAAAATTCTCTGCAGTTTGAAAAATGTTCCATGAAAAAAAGCCCTTTGACTTCAATGCATTTGCCAATTTTTTGCCATTTTGTGAATTTGCATTGAAGCAAAACAGGTCAGATTCACTCAACACTAGTGCCTACACCTTTCTTGGAAATCTTCCCATATATAAAAAAATAACTACTGTAAGTAAGTGCCTTAATTATATGATATAAATAAATAATTTAACATACTACAGTGGGCATGGGGTTCACAGGAAGGCAATTTATTTCTTTCTGAAACGTGTTAAGCAAATTTAAATGTGTTTTTCTTTTACTATTTTGATTAAAGCATGGTAAGTTGGCCAAAAGAAGTAATTCAGGCTAATAAAACAATATATTCCTAAAGACTTGTGACTGAAATATTCTCTGTCCTATGAATTTAAATTGCTAGGATCATTTACATACTGTGGTAGATAAATTAGATGCCTGAATCATATTAAATGAATGAGAGACCCAGACATGGCCTCTGAAACAAGTTTTGGCCTATTAAATCATGACTATTTTGAATAATTATAATTTTTATAGAATATTGTTATAAAATGCATAACATAACAGCAGTCCTGAACAGTAATTGGAAATTCACTGAATGATGTGTTGTTTTAGAAATAATTCACAAATGTTGGGATGTAAGCGTATCTGGAAGTATCAATTTAACCTCCTGCAACAATGACATCCATAAGGTAGTATATGACCCACCAGTATATATTGAAATGTTGACCAGTAGATCAAAACATTATTGTGTTGTCTAAGAACAGCTTCATTAGATCACCTTCCTGAATGCTTCCCATAATTTCAGTTTACAGGGATTCTGCCATGGGAGAACATCAAAAGAACATATTTTTATATTTCATTTAGAAATCTGACATGGGTATGGGTATAGACATGGTGTCAGTTTCCCAGGTGCCCTCAGTTATGTGACTTGTACCTGTACTGCAAAGTTATAGTGATATCACCCATCAGCAGAACAATGGAAAGGTTTACACCAGATAACAGCTCCCTGACACCTGCATTGCTAAATATGCTCATATTTACTGGTAGATATGAAAACAGCACTCAATAGTAAACATACAAGTCTGGCCAACTAAAGTTGCAAATCCTTCAGTTACATTGAGCAAGAGAAACAATAGCCAGTATAAAAGCAGTTCCAAAGTGAAGTGATGGCTCTTTCTGAAAGTGCATGACCAGGCAAAATCACCTGAGATGGCACACCAATACTGCAATAAAAAAAAAATTTATTGGTTCCAGAATAAAATGTAAATGGTAAAATGAATTACATGCAATGTACGCAGTGTAATTTAGCAATAGTATTATACTGTAAAAATCATGACAGAATCCCTTTAACAACTATGGGATGAGGAAGGTGTATGGTGCATTTTAGCACTACAATATAACTTTATTTTAACACCACAAAATACATTCTGCCTAGACCTCTAAAAGTGCATCTGACAACAGCCTCAAGATGATATATATTGATCTACAATAAAATCTACAATAAAGTACAGCCAACATTGATCTGACCAGCAGTGAATTGTGTGCACAAAATGTGTTTGGAATGGAATCATTGGGCCCACTGATTTGAGACTGAAAGTGTCTATCCAATTTTATTAAGACGCAAGCTCAACCTGCCCCTGGCATAACTCCCTTTGTCAGATTAGTGCATTCCTGTTAATATACAAGATAATTCTTTTTTACAGAATTTGCCCTAAATTTTCATTGGAAAGTTGCAGGAAAGAGCTTTTTTTTCCTGGCCCATGCTAACCCATTCAATGGAACAATGTATGTACAGTAGGAGCCTTCTTAACAAGAAAAGGCTCAAACCTGAAAGTGTAAGTATTGGTTAACTACAGATCTAAGGCAAGTCTGGTTAAAATTGACCATGACCATCAACACCACTACTTACTTTTGAAACTGTGAATTGTTGAGTTTGGTTTTGTACATGTGTCAATAAAATCTGGGGCCACTAATGCATGTAAAGTGTTAGGTGAAACAATTGGCAAATAATGAAGTTGCTTAATTTGTAAAATTGACATACTGTAAGATTCTAAATTCTTTTGCCCATCTGCAGAACTATATTATCGTTGTAGGTTCAGTAATTTATCCTTAAATAGTATATTCGGCTAAAGAATAACCAATGCTGCTTTTTCTGTTTATCTGAGCATTTTTATGTCGAAAAGTGTTTAATGATTTGCAAGTTAAGTGCCCTAAGCTTATACTGTATATGCAAAAAATTATGTTTATATAGGGAGTTTTGCTGCTTAATTGAATCCATTTAGTGTCTTGACCTACAAATAAATTGAGGTGGAATTTTCCTGTAAATAAATTTATTTTGGCTGCTATTATACTAGATGCGTTTGAGTCTATTTAAAGATGTTCGATAGCCTTGCTCTAGTTCTGCATTAAAGGTTCAACAGGAAATGGATAGTGAGTCTATTAAACCATTCAAGCTGCTTGAATGAGGAGGCTGAACTAGACTGTCAAGTATGTTCTGTCTATCCTATTAGTCATATTAAGATACTGTAGCTTCAGTGTAGACTGGAGTAGTTAGAGTAATTTGAGAGCAAGAAGTGTTTAGGACAGTAAAATATTTTTAAAGTTAAAAAATGTCTACGGGTCCTGCTCATGAACTTATGGCCATGTTGTTTTTGAATGTATTTTGCAGCCCTAGGGTTTGGAGTTCAGACCTATATTGGACACTATCTACATTTCTTAAAGTAATCATTTAATAAAAAATATTTACCCCTTATTGAAATGTTTCACAGCATATAATAAACATAGTAATGCTGCCAACTATGAACTTACTGCTACCTTATACACATTGGAGAATTAGATGCCAGTATCTGTAGTGATGTAACCACAGGGGGAATGGAAAAGTATGCCTCAGAGCAGACATGCAAGGATATGCAGAGGTTAATTATTATAGTATAAGGCCTTGTTCCCTTTTGGTGAATGTTGTGTGTATTCTGAACTGTAAGTCATTGCCATTGGGTAGGGTCTAAGAAATGTAGGGGCCACTGAGTGTTAAAGTGATGCATCTGCAGTCTGGTAGCTAAAATGTACTCCTTTTAAACATGAAAAAGTAGAAACCAACTTATCAAAAGTTACTGATTAACCCATTAAAACGTGATTTAAAAAATATATTGTTACTGTATTTAAATTGCATGTATTATACTAAAAGAAAGTTTAAAGAAACTGATAAATTGATAAATCAGCAGTGATGAGCAAATTTGTCCTGCATAAAAGAAATTTGTGAAACCATGTGAAAATTCACGAAATGGCAGAAACTCACTAAACACATTGAGGTCTATGGACTTAATATATGGCATAATTGCACATGATTTGCATCACAGTGCAGTTGCATACATTTTGGTGAATTGGAGGCAATTGCCATTTTAACCTATCTGGGACCACGTATTCAAAGTTCCCTTAATTCAAAGGATTTTGAGGATAGTTTTTTGATCAAATCAAACAACTCGAACAATTTTATATTGGAATGAAATTGGACCTCTAAAAATACTCTGAGGGTCGAATTTCAAAGTTTTTTCACTTCAAAAATTCGGCCCTTAGTAAATCTGCTCTATTTAAACAAGAAGTTACCAGATGTCACTATAATATTATAATAATAATGTAATATTATTGCATACTGTAATGGTTTCCATCAGTCAATAAAGTTATATGCCTATGTAAAGCTATTTTATATCCTTAATAGCGATGGGCGAATCTGTGCAGTTTCACTTTACCAAAAAGTTCATGAATTTACTGGGAAATTGGTGAAATGGAGAAAAATTTGCAAAACTAATTGAAGTCAATGGGCGTAAAAATTATTTTGACACGTGTCAATTTTTATGGGAGTGACAATTTTTATACAGGCGACTATTTGGTCCAAATGCATTAAAGTCAATAGGCGTCGGAATAATTTTGACACCTGACAATTTTGATGGGACCATCAATTCTCACACCAGCCAATTTTTTTGATGTGGTAAATTTTCCACCAGTGAAGTTATAACGAGATAATATAAACAGTTATAACTTGGGCAACGCTGTCACTAGAAAACCATCATTCTTTAAAAATGTTGCTTCAGAAAATATCCTAAAAGTCCTGGCTAATTTTTCTTCATAAAGTGAACATGAAATGTGAAAATTTTTGGAAGTAAAACATTTTCATGCCAGAATGAATTGTAAAAGAGATCAGTACATTACACAGTAAATTGCAAAACTTGCAACTTTGTAAAACTTGAGCCGGAATAGATAATTTTTCTGAATGTTTTGTTTCAGAACAGCCTCAATTAAGCAAATCCCTACAAAGACATTATAGAACCAATGTGATTTTGAACTGGTACTTAACTAAAACTCTAGCCCACAGATTGAAAACCAAGTTTCAGGAGATTTATACTCCAAGTAATGCTGTTAAGCAGACCGGTATTTGACCATTTACATTTCAACCACAGGTAAACAAGTTAGGGACCACCGTGTGGGGTTTACCTTGACGTGGTATGGTGGCTTATCAATTTTATGATCATAACTTTGTAACAAAAAACCCTGTTTTTCCTTTATAAATATATGCACTTGCAAATTCATTGGAATATTTAGACAGGGGATTATTATACTTAATTATATTTTAGGAGTGCACCCACAACCCTATTTTTTTGTACTTAACTAAATAACCCTCATACAAAAGGTGGCATTTTTCACTCACTTTTTGAGTTTTGCACAATTCTAACATGTTTACTAATGAATTCCTTGTGATTTATTTTGCATTAGAAAAGCACTTTTCTCAAATATCATGAAAACTGAATTGTTTCCCTTGATAAAAAAGCATTTGTCCAAATCTGTCACCTACTGTAAGTGAGTTAGAGCTTCATAATTTGCCTTTTTTTTTTGTTTTCCACTTGAAAAATTATGCAATTATATTCGGTCTGGAATGAATGAATGTGGTTATTATCTGGTTCTGGACTATGCAGAAATAAGTATTCAGGATTTGTAACTAGTGTAGGTTGGGTACTTCTAAACTTTGGAAAAAGTAATATCCTGTTTGTTCAGTCGATAACAAGGTGTTATTCTCTCATAAATAGACAGTGCCATGGTGACCTAAAAGAAGACGTTTCCTGGAGATATTGACTAACCTGACAAACTCATTAGATTATTTCATATTTTCAGACAATGCTATTATACATAAATCAGACAGTAGGTTGAATGAAACTCTCAGAAACGTAAAGTCCAGGGAAGTAATAGACATATCACATCCATGCACCAAGTGCATGCGGAGTAGACTGCCCCCCCCCATTCCAGTAAACATTATGATCGGCTCAAGTGTCTGGATGGCCCCAAGGAGGTCAGCATAATCAGTAGTTCTGCCCCTGGTTTAGATGAAGTCTCATCATAATGTTCTCCAGACATATAATTGCAGTGCACAATGTGTTAAGAACTCCCTGTCCATTACACCAGCTGAAACCACCTATGATCCAGCTACAGGCAATAGCCTGTAAAAAAATAGCCTGTAAAAAGGGGCATTTAAGCCTTACTCTCTCATACCCTTTTGCTGGATCAATAGACTTTCTGTTATGACTTAGCCTCTAGTTCTTGTTTCTAGTTACTGCATCCTGTATCATGAAGTAATTGTCCCTGAATCATTAAGCCTGTTACTGTTCTGCCTTCTCCCCCATGCTCTGATTCTGTTTTTGGACCTTGGCCTGATATGGGGATTCAGCTTATCTGCTGCTTGCTCTGACTATCTGCTTGCTTCACCAGTTGTGTTTTTCTGGCTGCTTCCTCAGACCACTGCTTGTATTTGGACAAGTTTATCTGTCTGCTCCATATACACTTGTTTGCTGAGGTCTATGTTTTTTAGTTGTTTAGTTATTGTTTTGTTCTCAAATCTTGTTTGAGCCTCGGTATCTTTGTCAGTGGTTACTCAGCACATTGGTTCCTGTCAGCAAATTCAGTGGATAATTATAACAGAGGCCTATTAGAAACAATAATTATGTGCCTTCAATATACGTTGTATATTAGAAATTATGTGTCTTGCAACTTGTAGGGATGTCTACAGTATATAGTTATATATAATATAATATGTATTGGACCAGATTCAATTGAACAAGAAAAGGTTTATCATGTGAAAAGTCATCAACAAGATTCAATTTTAGATGCAAATCCATTCAGAAAAACATATCTCACTCTACGGGAAAAAAAAAAAAATTTGGAGAAACATTTTTCTCCTTGATTGAATCTCGTTAATTTTCACATGATAAATCATGGGATTACTTTCTCACTAAATAGAATCTGGCCCATTATTTATTTTTCTAGCTTGAGCTGGTTGGCCTTGTCCATTGTTTAGCAAAACTATCTCCCCTTTATTCTACAGGGGGAAAAGAAGATGTGCTTGCCATGTTTAGAGTTTGGCTTCCTGTAGGTCTCTCTTATCTACATTATACTGCCAATGACTCTCTCAGGTCTGATTTAGAACCCAAGAATTCTATGAAAGCCATCAGTATAGTCTGCTTCAAGGCATTGCTGACAATAGTGCTATGATGGCTTCTTTTAATTTATGGCAGGCATCTTTGGCATTTTCAAAGGATATTAGCATAGTGATAGTGATTTTCCTTGCAGCTTATCCTCTAGTGGTAAAATTATGAATATTCATCCCCATAAAGTATGGGAAATGAATCAAATGTAACATGACGTTAACCCTTCTAACGTTAATCAGATTATTTTTATTGTAATATGTAGTGATATATTTCTACTTTATATAACATTATTACACATTTTGCCTTTGTAACAAAGGGTAGGGAAGAAGAATTTAGCAGTAACTGGCTACTGACAAGATAATGTAAGTTGATTTTGACAAAAAAATAAAGAAAATATAACTTTTGAGATTAAGATACAATCAAGTGCTTCTTTCTTACTTTGTTAAAATCTTGTGAACAATTTAATAATGCCAATAATTATTTTTTTTGTGCTTTTTTTCTTTTGTCAAAAATAATTTAACAAGAACTTCCAGCAGCACAAGTACTGGGTACTAGTGTTGGGGTGAATGGAGATTTAACAAAGGTAAAATATCACACAGACACATGCACAATTAGGGCACCATGTCCTCAGGGATATTGGAACAATACATTAGAGAGTCAATACTCATGCATTATTTAAGCAAACTCACCATTTATAATGTCATCCTGATCTTGAAAAGATACAGTAATCTGCAGTTTTCAGCCAGTACAACAAGATGAATGCAATTGCATGTGCACTTCAAATGGACCAGAGGCACTGCAGTTGGTCACGTTTATGGTAGTTGATGTGTGCACCCTATACATTTGGTGCATCTGCTCACTGACACAGGATGCTGAGGGAATTTTGGTGCACAATTTGAATATTGGGGGAGATTGAATTTTGATGTGCTTTCAGTATGGTCTGTAGTAATGTAGTAATATAGTACATAGTAAGTTTGGTTGAAAAACACCCTAGTCCATCAAGTTCAACCTTTTAAGTCCATATATATAACCTGCCTAACTGCTAGTTGATCCAGAGGAAGGCAAAAATCCAATTTTAAGCCTCTCCAATTTGCCTGAGAGGGGAAAAATTCCTTCCTGACTCTAGACCAGTTCCTTGATCAACTTGTTCTATGAGCTATCTTCCATTACCCTGTATTTCTTCATTTTATAAAAGACCATCCAACCCCTTTCCAATGTATATTTAGATGGACACTCCTTTCTTCTCAGAATGGGTGCTCACTTGTCAGCTGGAAGGACCTACCAGTGAATAAAGCATTAGATTAGATTAGATAGAGAGATTATTGTACAATCCCCTTATATAGTTATACATACAGTAGTTATCATACCCCCCCCCAAGCTCCTCTTCTCCAGTGTGAACATCCCCAACTTGGCCAGTCTTTCTTCATAGCTGAAATTCTCCATATCTTTTACCAGCTTAGTTGCCTTTATCTGAACCCTCTCTGATTCAATAATGTCCCATTTGAGCACTGGAGACCAAAATTGCATGGCGTATTCTAGATGGGGCCTTACCAGAGCTCTGTACAGTGGAAAAATAACCCCATCCTCCCGCAAATCTATACCCCTTTTAATACAGCTCAAGAACTTGTTTGCTCTTGAAGCTTCTGACTGGCATTGTTATAGTTAGATTTATTATCTACAAAGACTCTGAATTCCTTTTTCATTATGGATTTGCCTTGTGCTGTCCCATTGAGGGTATACATGGCTTGCATATTTTTACATCACAGGTGCATGACTTTACATTTATCCCATCTACCACTTAGCAACCCAGATTGCCAGTTTGTCAAGATCCTGCTTGGAATTAATTGGGCTGGATAGTTTTGTGCCATCTGCAAACACTGATATATTATTTATAATACCCTACCCTAAGTCATTAATGAACACGTTAAATAAAAGTGGACCCAATACAGAGCTGGAAATTCGCGAATTTTACGGCGAAGCGAAACTGGGTAGATTCGCCCATGACTACTCATTAAGCCAAACAGACCTCATTAAGTCAAACAGTTTAGAAAGCATTCATTTGTGGGGCACTGTATCAAATGCTATGGCACAATCCAAATAGATCACATCCACCATTCCCCCTCTTTCCAGCATCTTACTTACCTGATCATAAAAAGCAATAAAATTTGTCTGACATTAGTTATCCTTTATAAAGCCATGCTGATTACTTCTCATAATGCCATTCACTAGGACACAATGTTGAATGTGATCCCTTAACAAGCCTTCAAATAATTTGCCCACCGCAGACGTCAAATTTAGTGACCTATAATTGCCAGGCAATTGTAAAACATATTTAAATATAAGAATGACATCAGCTTTCCTCCAATACCAGATGAAATTGAATCTTAGAAAATCAGAAATAAAAACTGAATTAAGCTCTCTTAGAACCAAAGGGTGTATACCATCTGGCCCTGGAGCTTTGTTCATATTCATTTTTATTAAAGCTTTATGAACCATATCCTGAGTCAGCTACTGAGTAGATTGAGCTGAGTCATTAGTGCAGCTATGAAGTGAGCCTAGGCTAAAGCTCACCCACTGGGTTTTCAAGCAAAAGCCAGGATGACAGCTGATCAGATTCCCAACTACAGACCAGTTTCACCTTTCTTGAGGCTCAGTGTAGTGCAGGTTTAGTTGGGAATCTAATCAGCTATTAACCTGGCTTTTGCTTGAAAACACAGTGGGTGAGCTTTAGCCTATAGGATAAACCCATGTAAATGGGCTTTTCTTGGAGCTTGTTTGGAATTCATTCCCAGGATTCCTTTTGTTTATTTAAGTCTGTATGAGGCAGGCCCCTCAACCTTTGTGACTTGTATGCGAAACCACATGGTGGCTCTATCTAAGCTGTTCAGATAACCCTGCACTACACTGATGAGCCTCAAGAAAGGCAGAACTGGTCTGTAGTTGGGAATCTGATAAGCTATTACCCTGGCTTTTGCTTGAAAATCCAGTGGGTGAGCTTTAGCCTATAGGATAAACTCCTGTAAATGGAATTTGCATGGAGCTTGTTTGGATTTCATTCCTAGGAATCCTTTTGCATGCTACACTGGTTCCAAGACAGGGAATCATTGGGAGCAGAGAAGTGTACTTCCCCAGTCTGATCAACACCCAATGCAAACCCACAATGGTTGCCCAAAATTCTACCTGAACCCTCCAGAACTACAGGTAAACCCACAACTCTTACAGCTTTTAGTCAACCCACACATCACTAAACAATGGTCAAACTGTAAGGCAAAAATCAGCCAAACTATGTACCAAAGCTATTCACAAATATGGACTTTTCCAATCCAGTCTTCCTCCACCAAAAATCAGTAGAGAAAATGTAACAATAATCTATAAAATTGGTTCCTATTATGCATATAGGGGCACATTTACTAAGGGTCGAAGTGAAAAATTTGAATTAAAAAAATGACTTAAATAATTAAAAATATCACACCCGCTGTCCAATTATTTGAGCTCTTAAACACACTTTTTGCAACTAAGAAAAACACATCTCAATTGCCTTTCCTTTGTTTATTTATAGTATAAAACTTTCATGACAAGCCACTTTATACTTCTCCTTGAAGGATTAGTAATGACTCTAGATACCTGTCTTGGGCAACCATTCAGGTGATAATACATTTTACTGACTATCACAGAGCCTTCAACATAATAGCGCAAACATATTGGCAGTGTGATAGTATTGGGTTTTTTACTGCAGTAATAGCAGTGATTATTTCCTATGAATCACACTTGACAGCACAGTCAAATAGAAAGACTCTACAAAATATCTAAACATATGTAAGCAAACTACCATGCAAGCTGGCCAAAGAGGTAATATTTGGTGTTATTATTTTTTTATTTGCTTCCCTAGCAGATGTGTTCCCAGAAGGATAATATTATACAGGAATGGGCTGTAAATGGGCATTTACAGCCTTACTTTGTATGAGTAAAAAGATAAACAGCACTTTATAAATAAGAAGAGTAAATTCTGGCACGTTTTGTTGAATTTTTTAAGGTTGGGCTTTTAATTAAAGGTTGCATGCCATTTATGTTGTGTAGGAATGCAGATTTCCTTTATCCTCTGCTTAATAATACTCATTAAATAGATTCAGAAAATCCTCCAATTCAACACAATGGGGCTTTGTTCATCTTTGACAGCATAATACAGAGTTAAGGAGACAATGCCTGTCTTCTGTGCTGGTTTCATGATTTACCTAGTATGGATAAGGCCTCCAGATATGAGCAATCTTTTCTTCTTGTTGGTAAGCAGTAATTTATTTCAAATAGCACTTAGGTGGAGCCAAACATACAGACATTTATTCAAAGATAAATGTAACGCTCTCTAGATGTTAAATGTATATCTGAATCAGAACAACAATACAAAAGTTTAGGAGGAGTGGGTGGTTACTGCCAGGGAAACTTTGGCTCTAACAAAGCAGCTTAGTTACAGTACCATGAAAGTGCAAGGTACTGTTTTATTATTACAGAAAAATAGCAAATAATTTCCAAAAATTTTAATTATTTGCTTAAAATAGACTCTATATTTTTGGGTCAATTTCACTAAAGGGTGAATTTTCTCCTGCAAAGGCTCCTCCACACTTTGTGCCAATTTGTCAGGCGCAAATTTGCTACCACTATGTCAATTCAATAAAATGCAAAGTTGCATCTCTTTAGCTGAATGCTGGCGAAGTTTCGCTAGCGTTAATTCATCAGCGCAAGCATTTCACTTTTGCTAGCATTCATTACTGCCCAGCAAAACTTTATCACACTGAAGCTTAGGTCAATTTGAATAGGATGGGTACATATGGGTCATATAGATATCTTTATTATAGATGTTGGTGCAAATGCTTGAAGTGGCCACTTATTATTACAAATGTCCAAGGAAGCAAAATAAAGACAGAAGAGATCCTCTAATGCCCTAGACATGAACCCATAAATGTTGCATGTCCCTCAAATGGTTGGGAAAGAAATGTTTACACAAACATTTTTAATAGTTAGATCTGCTGAAGGCAATCCCGCTTTAAAATATGAAAAAAACACCAGCATTTTTTAGAAGTTTTAGAACTCTTCAGGAATAAAGGATATGATGTCAATGACATAAGATTGAGGAGGATGTAGCTCATCTGATCAGTTTGCCAGGTCTAAAATGGGGAAGGAAGCTCTGGTGAAAGAGGTGACATTCTGTAAAACTTGCACTTTAGTGAATTTGCAGAGTAATGATTGTCCTCTATGCCTGTTAGTAAACTGGCGATGTTCCCACAGATGTGATTTCTGGTGAATATCCGCTAGTGTTGGCCACTACACCCTTTAGAAAATCTGTCCATATAGGAGATGGCCTTCCTGTAATGTGAGGCTTTCTGGATGTTGGGTTTCCAGATAAGGGATCCCATACCATGTAGTCATTTCATCACTACTGTATCTAGTAGAATTAAGTCTAACACAACTGGACTTTTATCTTGAAGATATTTCTCCACTTATACCAGTGGCTTCTTCTTGACCTGTCTTGATTATTCTGAAGTTCAACGAGCCACCCTAGTATGCATTGTCAAGACATTTCTAAAATAACTTTAAAGTAGATATTAACCTTTTTATATGCCTAAAGTTGATAGTGTTTACTCTTCACATGTATTATTAACTTGCAGTACTTAATTTCTACAATGCACCTCTAGTTTCCAACCACGGCTCTTTAATTTAAAAGTTGCATAGAAACAGACTGGTTTCCACATTATTGGTAACTGAAAATGCTACCAGTACTGGTAGGTATGCATACATTTTAATATATAGTTTATAAATAATAAGTTATTTCTATGTTCACAAATATGTGAGTTAAAACACCAATGTTGTTTTAATAAAAAAAAAAATAATTTCTCGGTCCTATGAAGAAGTAAATAAAAGCAGCAAGCCAAATAGATGTTATTTGGAAGATCATGGTGCCCCTGGGCCTGTCTTTCATTAAGGAGGTTGCATTATGGAGGTGACCTTTTTAGTCTTATATAACTGATTCTTCAGCAGCTCCAGTCAATGCTTTTTTAATGCATGTGATATGTGCAAAGAGTATTTCTGAATAAATAAGATATTTTTAGCTGAGCTCCTTGGAAAGAACAGAAAAGGTCTGCTAATGGCCTAGGGCTTTGCTCGTGTCATGTTATATATTACAAGCTTCTTTTTTTCCCTTTTTGCCAGGGTACATTTTATTTATTTAATGTACAGTCAAGCAAGCCATTATTTACAAAGATATTGTCTACTTTCAGGCATTTTAATAGCTACCTACCCAGAGGGAAAATGGTGGTGGTACTTGTTTCTTGTAAAGAATTAAATGGGCTTTTTGTGAATTTGCTTTCTAAAACATGATGGTTATTGTTTGTTCCATAAAAGCTTTCACTGCCTGAACAAGAGAATCCGATCCATTTGTCCATCTCTTATGTCAAAGTAAAGTGTAGCTAATTCTCAAATATGTACACATTTATTTTTCCTATAGAATTTCTATTTCTATTAGATTAAGCTATATATCTGGCATCATAGTTAAAATTGCCACCAAGATTTAACCTGTTGAGAATCATAAGGTGTCATATACTAGGCAGCAGCTCAAGGGTTCCCACAACATTTTGTATTGATAGTTGCACCAGACGCGCTCAATTAGTTGAATCAAAACACACTATATATATATATAATTATACATATATGTAACAGCCACTTGTCCACCCCCTGGTTGCCAAGGTTGTACCTGATTACCAACTCGAATCCTGAGTCCCCTTTTTAAAGTGAAAGGGTACTGTGAATGCTTCTCCGGCAGAGCCTTCACCTAATGGCATCTGGGAATACAACTGCGGTAAATCCATTAGGAAAACATGCATACACACACTTTATTTTGTAACAATTAACTTTATGCAAAATTAAAGACAAAGTCAAACTTGTACATTTGCATTCCTGCAAATAACCCTGAGAACCTTTAGAAGTCCCATCCTGGCACCTCCTTGTCAAGCAAAGTACCGCACTACTACCTTTGGCAGTCCAAGAGTCTAAATCCCTTTTACCCCAAAGGAGTACTTATGTCCCAGGTCCCACTACCAGCCCAAATACCTTTGTAGCTGGAAAGTACTTGCTTCCATGTGGCAGACATACAAACAGCCTGTTTTACAAACAGAAGATTGCTGGATGCTTATTCTTTTTCTACCCTCCCTCAGGTAACACTCACCCTGGGAGATTCACACAGATGATTAGGCTCCTCCATGAGCTGGAATAGGCATCCACAGCGAAGAAGTTTTAGAAGCTCCAAGCATTCCTAGCCAAGCACACTACAAGGCTTTAAATACTTTGTGATATTGCTCCCAATGCTATCCATAACGTGAGCACAATTTACCCACTTGACTCCTCATATCCAGCTCCCAATGCTGTCTATAGCATGATCACACAGGCCTCCACTGGGCTCCCAACAGGGCTCCCAACACTCTCCATAATGCAAGCACACAAATCAGGCATCCTAACTCTAAACCCTCATGTTTGATCTTCCAGGCATTAGAAGACCTTCCTCAGCCTTGGCAGGCCTATCAAACTCCACTTTAGCCTACATTTTGGCAGATCAGATTCACAATCTCCTCAGTGAAATAACAGCAGTAAGCCAAAATCTTTTATGGCTGTCTGAGCACATGGCTCTCCTTTTTATAGTCAAGTGGTGCAGCAGCGACACCTTGTGTTATCCTCTGGTATTTTAAATGCTACACCAGCACAAAGGCTCTAGCCCCCACCAGAACCCCAGGAGACCCCATAGCTCAAGCCCAAACATGGGAATATCCACACCATGTGGTTTAGACTGTAGGATTAACCCTACGGGTCCCTACATATATATCACCTATATGTCTAAATGGATTCATTAACAAAGTGGCTTTTTTAGAGCAGAGACCTGTGGCTGTCCCCATGAAAATAGCTCTTCCTGTGTTTGGAAGTCCTGTATTCATGATGGACAGGCAAGGAGAAGGCATCGCTCTCATCCCCTAATAGTTCTCTACACATTCCACAGCTGTGGAGAAAAACATAACCAGTGAAGCAGCCCATAGCAACCAAATCTTTGCTTTTTTTTTTTTCTAACTTGTAGGTGACTGTTAAAATCTAATTGCTGATAAGTTGTGAGCAACATCACTGGAGATGTTTTTCTCCAATACTTTGCACAGCATGATAAATAGGTCCCTATATGCGATTTCTCTGTTACTATGTTATTTTGGTTAACCATTGAATCACTGAAGGGTCTAAATACATAAATATGTATATTTTAGCAAAACCAATAAGTGAATTTGTGCATAAAGGGGCTGATGTATAGATGAGGACACTGTTGTTTTTTAAAAGCTATATTTATTATAAAAGAAACTGCTTATTCTTTATCAGTGCTACTCAAACTTCCTTTATTTGTTCTCCTTTTAGCATTTACAACAGGCTTCAGTTTTATCCTTTTCTTTGGATCTGCAGGCGCTGATCTTTCTATAGATGAGCCAGGAATCTACAAATGTAAGCCTCTTTGTTACTCTGTTTTGTGTCATCTCTTGTTCTATTGTATTAACTGTCAGTGGTTGTCCGCTCTAAATATGAATGTGCAGTAGATATTGGTCTATTTCTGTACCGGTGTAGATCTATTTCTGTAAAAAAAAGGTTTTTACAAGTCAACCCAAATGATTCACCATCTTCTGTAGAACATTCCTCTGGTTGAAAATACAGATGTGTTTTTATACTGGGCATTACTCTCAACAATCTATTATCCACACAGGGATCAGAATGTGTGGGACCCTCAGTGAGTCACTTGCAAATAAATGGATGTGGGTAAATTTATCCACAAGCAGGAAATGGTAAAGACCATACTGTCTTCATACCTCCTGTGTTGTCTAATCATTTAAGTCAGGTGCAAGTATACAATTCACTTGATAATGCCATGTATGGGTACAGTAAGACTAAATGATATAATAAATACAATCAGAATGGGAAATTTTGCTAGCCAGGTAGTGACCAGAAATCAGTGCTGGGCCTGAGGTTTGGGGCACCCAAGGCAAGTGCCACTGGAACAAGTGCGTGTACCTCATTATGTGCGAACTAGCATGCACGAGCATAACCCTTGACATGCACACAACTTCTGATGACAGCACCCATGTACAGACATCCCACTGCCAGAAATTAAGTAAAGGCACGTATGTGCCAGCACCTGCCACTGTTACGCCCTGAGCATGTGCCTCTTCTGTTGACCCCCTACTGCTGGCCCTGCCAGAGAATAAATGGCACAGTTAGAAAATGTAATTCCCCAGTGTAAAACGTCATCTATTTATCTAACTAAAATAGGAAAATTAGTTTATAATTCTGGTCAATATTTAAGCCTAGGGACAAACAATGGTCTGATCACTGTGGCTGATCTATATAATGTATATAAAGAGGGGTGGTACACCACATTTTGTAAACAAGAACATTCAGTTTTATGTAAAAATAATTTTTAAATAGATTTATAAACACTATCTGATCTGCCAAAATTTTATTTATTAAAAGGTAACCATGTGATTCATATGAACTATTTTCCACACAGTAGCTGTTTACGGACATGTGAGGCCTCTAGGCTACAATTTCCACAGGGCCCCCTTCTAGGGTAGGGCTTTATTTCGGCACGGTAGATGCAACATTTATTAAAAACAGAAAGCTGGCGTGTAAATATGCTAGCGGTTTAAAGCTTAGGCAATAGCACATGATGCTAGTAGCTGCACCATACTGCATAATAAAGAGAAGGCACCACAAGCACTATAAACAACATTATATACAGAGGGCACTGCCACACCAAATACATACATAGAGAGAAATGGACAATGACACCACAAGCAGTAAGATACAGAGAATACTGGCAGGCCAAGCCCAACATACAATAAAACAAAGTGGGTATAAGTACAAGAATGCATTATATAGTAAGAATGAGAGAGCACAGGAACTCCAAGCCTATTATAAATACTAGCACCTCCCCATGCACTGCCTCAATGGCACAGAGGAAATTTCATGTATAAATACCCCCAGACTAATAGCTGAATGGCACAGAGGGAATTTCATGTATAAAACACCCCAGAACTCATAATAAGATGGCACAGTGGCAAATTTATAAATAATACAATAACTTCAGCATACATTAAAATAAATGTGAAATGTCCATAAATAGTGATGGGCGAATCTCACCCGTTTGCGAAACGAGTCGCGCGTCATTTTCGGCGTGCATCGCGTCGTTTTCTGCGCGTCGCGTCAAAAACGACCGCGACTGGTTTTTTTTTTTTGGCGAATTTTTGCTGGTGAATTTGTGCTGGCGAATTTTTGCTGGCGTTTCGCCACGAATTTGCTGGCGTTTCGCCGCGAATTTGCCCCTGGCGAATAAATTCGCCCATCACTATCCATAAATTAAAATGGCTAATGACAACAAGGAAATACTTAATTGTGTCACTGTGGGAGAACAGAGGGGAACAAGCCAGATCCCTGCAACATGAGTCTTGATCAGGGAATTGGGAATAAACAGTGCCAGCTAGTAAAAAACTAAAAAACATAGTACAAGTCCTTACCAGTAATCTCCTTGTGCTGAGATTGACTGGTGGGGGAGGGTCACTGAGCCACCAATTTGGCTTTTAGCAAGCCCATCTTACAGAGCCAGTGTGGGTGGGAAATTCAAATCTATCTGTCTGTCATTTAATCAATGCACCCCTTGGCTCTTCTGCTGCTCTTGTTGCTGCCCCTTCCCCTTGCTCCACCTGATGCAGACTGGACAAAATAAGTTAAAAAACAGGAGACTCTGACTGAAGATGTGTTCGGTTCAAGGCCAGCATCATTAATCACTGTGTACAGTCGTAAAAAAAAAAAACACTTTGTGTGACTTGAGGTAACATTTTGCTGGTCTGGCATTCAACGCATCTTCAGTCAGAGTCTTCTGCTTTTTAACTTCCTGTGTGGGGGAGGAAGTGAAACTTAATAAAATAAAAATAAAAGCTGCAGTTCCTTGTAATATACTCCCGCCCCCTGTTCCGATGCCTATGCCTGCGTCTGACCTTGTGTGTGTGTGTGCGTGCGCCACTCAACTGTCTTAAGCCATGGGCCTGCTTCAGCGCACACCAGTGGCCTCACTGGTGTGCACCTTCCAATGAAGATAGTCAGCAGGGAAGAGATTGGTTGCACTTCCACAGACGATGCTGTAACATGCACCTGCCTGCCTTCAGTGCCTGGGGGTGGCAGGGGGCCGGACCATGTCCCTGGTGAATTTTTCTACATTGAAAAAATTGCAACCACTAATGGGCTCCTAGTCTATAGCCTAGGCTAGCCTAGTGGTTAATCCACCCCTGTTTCCACATCCTCATAATGTTCCCTCACCTCTATTGTTTGATTGTGACTTTATTGATTCTGGGACTTGAAGTCCCTCTGCTTTCCATAATAGGTAACACTGATTCATTGGAAAGCAGAGAGACTTCAAGTCCCAGATTCAATCACTTCATTTGGGAAAAAAGTGAACTAAAAGAGGACTTAAATCAGGGACCATCAACCTTTTTTGCCCACAAGCCACATTTAAATATAAAAAAGTTGGGGAGCAGCAGAGGCATGAAAACAGTTCCTAGGGGTGCCCAGTAAGAACTGAATTTGATCATTCATTAGCCCCTAAGAGGACTGACAAACTACAGTTGGGTCTGTTTGACAGTACATATAGTCTTTATGCCTACAAGCCAGGAATTAAAGAATAAGCACCTGCTTTTAGGTCACTGGGAGCAACATGTGGGAGCCAGGACTTGGTGAGCAATATGCTTCTCATGAGCCATTGGTTATGGTTCACTGGTTCAAATGATACAGTGAGGCTAAGGGAGTGGCTGGGAAATGCTTTGTATGAGTATCATGGTTTGCTTTCAATACATGAATGAATGAACGAACGAACGAACGAACGAACATATGTGATGTACAAATTTAATCTGCAATATCTGTAATATATTTTAAAGCAAAATTATACTCCCTTATGAAATAAATTCATTCAGATGGGCTTATGTAAAAAAGGTGCACAACTCAATAAAAAATAACTACATTAATAGAAAAAAGAAAATACATGACAACTTTGCTAAGAAATATGCGAAGAAATCCAGTGGTGGAAAAGCTTCTTATCTCTTCTACAGAAAGGCTGTGGAATACTATTAATTTTTTCTTCTATTTAGAAATAGATGTACATATTTAGTCAAGCTCTGGTGTTTGATTCCCAAATAGGGGCCATGCAGTTATGTGCTACACCCTTCCATTTTAATTTAGTGCAAATGTTTTACTTTAAATTGTGATTATCATGTTGACTGATTTATCTAGAAAGCATGTGTTATTTAAGAAAGTCTGGGGCATTGTAACTTTTCCCAATCATAAAATGATTGTTTGGTCATTTCCACAGCACAACAGAAGCAGATTTTTAATTAAGCTTATCCTTTTAAGTCAATATTATCGAAGCATTGCACATTTCCCCCAGCCAACTTTAACTATTACTCGAAGATTACTTCACAATTAATCTGTATTTTCTAAGTTTTACAACAAGGAAAGAAAAAATTGAGCAAAAACAGGTTAAATATATGGGCAAAAAGTCTAGCATGTTACTAATCTAGAATAGCACACAGACACTCCAGAGACTGCAAACTGGTCTCTGGATTTTAATTCTTTGTTCCCAGGGCATTTTTGAGAGTTACAGGATAAACTGACCATCCATTTTTGTCCCACAGGGACAGGCCCCTTTTCAGAAGTTCGGTCCCTGTAGATAATTGCAGCATGTTGAGTCCCTGTCTGGCAGAATAACTATAAAGACTCCCTATGGCTTGTGCAAATATTATTAGAGCCTGCACTCATTTTTTTAACACTAGGGTGCAGAACGCAAGAGGATAGTGATGAGCGAATCTCCCGCGATTCGCTTCGCCTAAAGATTCGCGAATTTCTAGAGAAATTCGCGAATCGGCGAAAAATTTGCGAAACGAGTCGCGGGACGCTTTTGACGCGTGACTCGTTTTTTAGGCGAAATTGCGCTTGGCGAAATTTCGCTGGTGATTCACGGTGGTGCCTTAAGTCTCTTACTCAGACCTCAGTTCTCCTCCCTGAACATTTTTTTTGGAGACCATTTACATTTATAACATTCATTACTAGTCCTGTTGATTCAGTATGCTGCCCTTGCCCTTCCTGAATTTTCTCCAGTTGCATCAACACCACAGTCAAAACATGTTCTTTTTTCTATGCAATATTGCAAAGCTGCCCGTCTCTCTAAAGCAACTTGTAAAACATTACATTACCCTCATCCAATGCTGCCTAGATAACAACAACTTTGTACTAACTATCCTAACAGACCAAACCTTTTCTCAGTATAACATTCTACTTCTACAATCCTGCTACCAGCTCCTCTGCCATTACAGTCTTTATTATGGCTTCCCATTGAGAGGTAAAGAATAACTTACAAAAAAAATCAGTGGAGGACACTCTAATATAGCATAAAGTACAATGTGTTACAATTAATTCAGGTACATGAAACCCAAAGGCACCCCCATACTGGTAATCCAAAACCTACAATTCACCAATAATGGGTTTGCACACTTAAAAATACAAACAAGGTGGTATTGCACAAATAAATCTCTTTATAAAAAATGAATTACACAAAAATGTCAGTATATACAATACATGTCAAACTCATTAACAATAAAGTGTAGATACATACTACCACAATACAGTTAAGGCAATAAACATACAAGGAAGTGAATACACTGGCCAAAGACTGAGACTCAGCCTGAAATTTCTGCATAAAGCAGAAATTTCATGAATCCTGCATGAATCCTTATAGTTAACTACAACTGTCTACTTACTAGCCTAATATACTCCACCCCTTCCTACCTCACTCAATATTAAATTCTGGTACTAGGATCATCCTACTCTTGTCTACCAGCTCCTCTGCCGTTATACTCTTTTTTTTATAGTCCAGCTTTAACCATTATCTGAGAGCTATAACAGATCTGTTTTCTCCGAATTCTTCATCTTATCATGTCTTATCAGCAGACACATACAGTACAATGACCATCTCTGATCTTTACCCTTTCAGCATCTGAAATTACATCCAAGTTTCTTCCTAAGAGAACAGTATTTCTTGTTGGCGTCTATCATTCTAGTGTAGGTACAGTAGCTGGTAGCTTAGTTGACTTTTCAAAAAGGTTTTAGGTCCAGAAACAGTAAGTAAAATAATAGAAGTAACCCTTTGAAAATACCCACAGGGCTCTGAACTTGTAACTATACATCCTCAGTTGCGCTTACATCTAAACTAAACAACAAAACTAGAAAAAAAAGAACTGCATGTTATCAGCAACTTTACTATTTGGAAGACATTAGGTAGGCTCTTTGTATATGCACATAATGTATGTTTGATGGCTCTGCAGGGTACAACAGGCAATGCTGTCAAGGTCTGCCATATAAATATAACAAAAAGAATATAAGATGTACATAGTAAGGTAAAGCCTGGAATCATATGGATGGATTGATAATTTACTTCTCATCCATGGATAATTCACAATCTGTGCTTTTAAATCATATTGATTGTTTTTAGATGGGTACTCCAAATCTTAATATAAAATCTTAAAATATAAAAGGCATCATAGTAGAACTTGATTTATACTTGTTGGAAAGTGTTGTAAGAACTAGAACTGGGCTTATAAATAAGTCCAGAAGGCATTATTAATGTTTTATATCTGCAATAGGATAGACACTAAGGGGGGTTATTTACTAAATCTTGATTTTTTTCTGGTTGAGGTTTTTTGGGCAAAAAAAAAAAAAAAGCCACCAGCCAAAAAAGCCACCATCTCAAACCTGTCAAGGTCATGTATAAGTCAATGGGAGATGTTCCTTTTACAAATTGAAGATATTGTGATCTGTGCAGGGTTTCATATGATAATCGGAAAAATTTTGGAGTATAACTCAAAAAATCAGAGCATCAAATTAAAATAATTGTACGATTTGGGTTTTTGCTTTTTATTGTATCGTTTTTTTTTCTGTCCCTATTTTTTCGAGTTATGTTATTGATAAATAAGATATAATCATGGATGGGAGATTTGGTCAAGCTTGGTTTAATAGAAATATGAGATAAATTTAAGTTTTAGTAAATAAAATGTAATTAAAGTCACAAAGAGAAAAATAATTTGCACCAATAAGAATGCAAGTCCACATATCACAATGTAATATTGTTCCTTAAACTGTTATTGCATTGCATATTTTAATTGAACACTCTTAAGAAGTCCTAGGTGTCGTAATCTTTTGGAGCAAACATAACGACTTTTTCAGTAAGAAGTTTTATTACATTTACTGCGCATTGGCGAAAACTATAAAATTTGCAAATGGTCTTCCACTGTTGGAAGTGGTTGCTAAACAGTTTCCAGGTTTGCAAAAGTTATATTAAATGTGCACAAAGCAAAATTTGTTTGCGCAAAGGCATAACTTTTCGCATTGCGAATAGTTTTTCTGTTTCTGACTTTTATTAACATTCCCCGTAAAGAGAGGTAATGGTTGCCTTTGAAAAAGCTCCGAATGGTGGAACAACTGGCCAAAACAGAAGAAGTAACATCTAGTGTAAGTGGTAACATTCAGGAAAATGGACATCTTAGTGAATTTGCGTAATCCTTCGTCAATGCGCAACTTCACCTGGCGTAAGGGTGCGGAGTTGCGCAAGTCTATCTACTTCTGTGTTAGTGAATTTGCGAAGTTGCAAAATTATGTCACGCTGGCGAATTAGCGCTTGTGTTAGATGCTTCGCGCTTTAGTGAATTTGCCCCTATGTTTTGTGATAATTGGTAGAGATGGGCATCTCGTTTTGGATGTGGACGTCCATTTTTGGATGCCGGTGCACATTGCCGGCCTCGGAAAAAAGGATGCCGTTGTCCAAAAACGGATGCCAGCTTCAAAATGAGATGCCGGCAAATTTTGTAACTATGTAACTACCATGTATTATTTTGAATGTTAGAGAACAGACCGAACACATCAGCTTTATTGAGAACATTAAAATGGCAACCTCTAAAAGTTAAAACCCAGCTGTAGGATTCCTTAAATAGGTTCCACTAATATAAGATACAAATAAAATCAACATAGAATTCCAGTTCCTCCTTTTAATGCTGATTTTTAGGCAGTGATGTCTGTACTAGACAGACTGGCTTATTAAGCAACAATGTGCCTACTGTCCAACCCTGGAAGTCATTTAATAAATATCTACTGTGACTCATTTACAGGTAGTGTGACAGAAACTTCAAAACACTAGCTGAACTTTCAGAAATAAATATATAAAGGTGTTTTATTTTACACAGATTCCACGGATTAAACGAAAAACATAATCTGTCTCTGTGTTCCCTGGGACCAGATGCCACCCCCCCTTAGGCTCAAAGAATAATGCAATCCCTCCCTCTCCCTGTTCAGTTGTAACGTTATATATTCTGGGTGTGATGTTCTTTGTCTTTGTATAGTGCATGATGCACATATTTTCTGGAATACCGAGGTCTAATAGAATAAAAGAACAAAGTGTGTGAGGGATTTTGAGCCTAAGGTAGGTCGGGAACTGGTCTCAGCAAGCACAGAGACAGACTATCATGGCTTGCTTTCAATCAGTGGTTATGCCTGTGTAAAAAAATAGATTTAGATTTATTATTGAAAGTTCAAACACAATCCTAATTATACCCTTTGAGTGATGGTAAAAGCATAAATTCGCACTTTAGTGAATTTGCGTAGCGCTGGCGAAAATTAGACTGACTAAGTGCGTTGAACGCTAGCGGAGCTAACACTAGCGACTTTTCGGATCTTAGTGAATTTACCCCATAATGTTCACTCACATTATGATCAGTAAACTCAGTCACATAATTTTGTCACTCTTCCATTACTAATAATTTATCATTGATGAACAATGCAGATTAGTCCAATGCTCTTAGTCTCCTAAAGTAGGTCAGTTATCTTAAATAAAAAGCATATAGGACAGGCTTACAAATGAAGATGCCAGACACTGATGCATTGGTATGATGGAGCATAAAAATGCAATGGAGATTCAAACTTAGTCTGCAGGACATTGCTATTTTTGCAATCTAATCCGTTTGCTAATGAATACAGTAGGTATTAGGTTTATTTCTTGAAGCATGTTTCTAAATTATATCGTATGACCATTCATATATCTCAGATTAATTAAGGACAATGATCTTTCATATGATCAGCACTCTTGATTAAGGGGGTTATTTATTAAGGTCTGAATGCCAAAAACTAAAAAAAAATGTTACTATAAAATCTTAAATTTTAGTGGAAAAAAAACTTGATTTTTTTTGGAATTTATTATATACTGAGGATAGAAAAATCAGAATCCGAAAATTTGGCATTTCAGACCTGCAAAGGTTGTATAAGTCAATGAGAGAGGTCCCAATCGTATTTGCAAGTTTCTGTGGTCTGCACTGAAATTGAAATCTGACTATTTTGGACTTTTTGGTAAAAAAATTGTATGAATTGGGTTTTTACACTAATTTATCAAGTGTGCTGTATATATATAAGTACCCTATACTTTTAAAACATGCTTTTTAAATAATAAATAAGGTCCAGACATGGATTCTAGTGGATTCTAGTTTGACCTTTTTTTTAATCTAAATAATTTCATCCTGAACAATATTTGGGGAAGGTTTTAGGGAAATTTAGAATGTGGAAATTCAGCCTGATGTTTGGACAAAGGATTTTGTTACATTGACCAGGCCTGGATTTGTGGAAAGGCCACCAAGGCCCGGACCTAGGGCGGCAGGATTTTAGGGCGCAGCATGCTGCCCAACCACAGCCACTTTGGTTCAGAAGCACTGGGGATGTGCATGAGATAAAATCATTTTAAATATTTCCTGTGCACAAATCCCCATTGCTCCGATCCTGATGATTAAAAATTGTGCAAATAAAAAGGAGGAGACGGGGGAAACAAATGTCAGCAGGCTTATTGGTACCCGCTATGTAAATCTGGCCCTGGCTAACACAAGGTGTTGCATTTGTATTTGATTAGATTACTATCTTAATAAACATAATTTGCATTAACAGCAGCATAAATCCAATCAAACATTGTACCTTGTATGTGTATGTATGTATGTATGTATGTTAACTAAAACTTTTTAAAAAATATGTATACAAGTATGGGATACAAACAAACAAAACAAATGGAAAATTGTGTGTAAATTTACATATTTCTGTATCAGATATTTTACTCATCCCTGACAAGCATAAAAGTGTGCTTTTAAAACACGCAGAACTGCCCAGAACTGTGGTTCATTTATAAACACTGGGCACATTTGCACATGGGCAGTAACCCATGTCAACTCATTAAATGTTTGCTTTTCATTGTTGAGCCTGCAGCTAGCTGTGAAATGCCAGTCACTGATTAGTTGCTATGGGTTACTACCCATAGGCATATTTGCCCAGTGTTAATAAATTAGTCAACAATATATATATATATATATATATAAATTAGTCAGAAATAAAGACAGTGAATTCAGCGGCATAGATATTTATAGTTGTGGATATGTGTATGAGTTACAGTAGCTGTGTCTGGCTCTAGCAAGGCCTCTAGCATATGTTGCATAATTTCTCGATAAAACCTTTTACAGTTATAGTTGCCATTTCTTGATCTCTAAAATACATTTATATATTTTCCAATCTGCCAAGTTAAAAAAAGAAAGAAAATATAAGTTTGAATTTTATTTAATGGAGCCAGTAAATGGGCAGTTACTATCCACTCTATTCAATTCCTTCTTAAATAAATAGCTGTGTTTGTTTCTTGCCAAGAAGTTCTGACATACAAGGTTATCTACTCAGTGAACCTTTCATGTTCATTAAAGTAGAAGAAAGTGGGTGTTTTAACATATGTTCAGCTACTCAAACATTTACAGCAGTAAAAAATAGAAAAAATATTATATTCTCTTATTCTACTCTTAGCACAGTATAAACCTGGCCTCTGTAATGGAAGCCAGATCAACCTTGCAGTGTAGTAACATAGTAACAAAGGTTGAAAAAAGACACATATCTATCAAGTTAAACCGTTTACTGTCTATACAAAACCTTTACTGTCTATGTAAAACCTAACTGCTAGTTGATCCAGAGGATGGGAATAAAACAATTTGAAGCCTCTCCAATTTGCCTCAGAAGTGGGAAAATTACTTCCTGACTCCAAGATGGCCAGACTAGTCCCTGGATCAACTTGTACTATGAGCTATCTACTATAACCCTATATTCCCTCACTTGCTAAAAAGCCATCCTACCCCTTTTTAAATATAATGTATCAGCCTGTACGACAGATTTAGGAAGAGAACTCCACAGCTTCACAGCTATCACTAGGGATGGCACGAACTGTTCGCCG
>CM044445.1:103508062-103521004 GCA_024363595.1 Xenopus borealis
AACCTCCTTTCTTCTAATTGGAATGGGTGTCAGCTGGAAGGACCCACTGGTGAATAAAGCATTATAGAGGTTATTATATGATCCCGTTATATATTTATACATAGTTATCATATCACCCCTTAAGCATCTTTTCGTCAGCGTGACCAACTCCGACTTGGCCAGTCTTTCCTCATAGCTATGATTTTATGTACCTTTTACCAGCATAGTTGCCCTTTTCTTGACCCTCTCTAACTCTAATTCTCTAATAATGTCCAGTTTGAGTGCTGGTGACCAAAACTGCACGGCATATTCTAGATGGGGCCTTACCAGTGCTCTGTACAGTGAAAGAATAACCCCCTCCTTTCGCAAATCTATGCCCCTTTTAATACAGACCTAGTTTGCCCTTGAAACTGATGACTGGTATGTATCAATGAGCAAATTTTCTAACCAGTGATGGATTTGCTGCAAAATTTGGCATTTTGCCATCTGCAATTTTTTTTTTGTGAAACTGCATGACTTTACATTTATCAACATTGAATCTCATTTGCCAGTTTGTCAAGATCCTGCTGCAAGATGTTGCATCCTGGATGGAATTAATTGGGCTGGGCAGTTTGTGTCATCTGCAAACACTGTTACATCACTTACAATCCCCTCCCCTAAGTCCTTAATGAACAAGTTAAATAAACGTGGACCCAATACCGAGCCCTGAGGAAATCCACTAAGAACCTTATTCTAAGAAGAGAATGTACCATTAACAACCACCCTCTGTACCTGATCCTGTAGGCAGTTTCCTATCCTATCCAAATGACTTTATTAAGCCCAACATCCTTAGTTTTGAAAGCAGTTGTTTGTGGGTCATGGTATCAAACCCAAATCCAAATAGATCCCATTTATTCCCCCCCCCCACTGTCCAGCATCTTACTTACCTCATCAGAAAAAGCAATCAAATTTGTCTGACATGACTAATCCTTCATAAATCAGAAAGTAAACCGAAACAGTACTTTTGCTACCCTCCTATTGTTTTATCTCCAAGTATCTGATGAGGTCTGATCTAAGTCAGGAACACAAATTTTACAAAAGAAGTTACTTTCCACAAAAAAGGAAAGGAAAAAGAAAGATATCCCCCCGATACTAGTTATATCACAATTAGATCACACTGGGCTTGTGCTACCTCCCACCTTCAAGTCAACAAAAAACCAGTGACTTAATGTCTAGTTTGAGCCACTGAACAATCTAAAAGAACTAATAACCATGTCTATTTAAGTGCAGTGCTTGCATTAGGCAAGATTTCATCTGCTCCAAAATTTATTCCAAAATCACTGAGCAGTATTTGGTTATTTAGTGACCTATGCAATAATCAAATTATTGAATTAATTAAAGTGCATTCATAAATTCATTAATCTAAAGTTAATTCTGGAAATTCATTAATTTTAAAGTGCAGTGCAATAAATTAATTAATTAAAGTGTAAATCCCGATAAACGTTATTGAAATTGATTAGGAGGTAAAAATATCTCAAGTGATCAACATTAAAAGGAGATAAAATTATATATCATACAGGTTGCATCCGCATGTTCAGATTCTTAAAATTCGGTAGGAAAAGTGAAGAGAAAGAACGGTGAAGCTGTCCCAATACTAAACTGCCTAAATGATTTCTAACTCAGGGAAATCACAAAGTAAAGGCAGGCAGGGTGAGCAGGACTGTGGTCTCAAATGTTAACTACCGCTATGATGTTCAAGGGCTACTCTAAAAAACCACAAATCCTGGTCCCTTGAGAATAGATAGAGTAGGAGAGGAGAACAACAAAAAACTGAACAGCCGTGAAACCAGGGCTACCCTTAGAACTTCAGCTTGCTCGATCTCATTCAAAAAGAAAAGAAAATTATAATTATGGGTTAAAATCCTGGAATGGGCAAGTAAAAACCCCGACGCGTGTTTTGCAATGTGCTTTGTCAAGGAGCAGATAAAATCTTGCCTAATGCAAGCACTGCACTTAAATAGACACAGTTAATAGTTCTTTTAGATTGTTCAGTGGCTCAAACTAGACATTAAGTCACTGTTTTTTTCGTTGAATTGAAGGTGGGAGGTACCACAAGCCCAGTGTGATCTAATTGTGATATAACTAGTATTGGGGGGTATCTTTCTTTTTCCTTTCCTTTCTTGTGGAAAGTAAATTCTTTTGTAATCCTTCATAAAGCCATGCTGATTACTGCTCATAATACCATTCACTAGGATGAATTTTGAATGTGATCAGTAAACAAGCCTTCAAATCATTAGGCCACCATTGATGTCAAACTTACCAGCCTATAAGATAGAGTAAGATAGAATGCAGGGGCTCTTCTCTACTGGTCACTCCAGAAAGGATTGCTCTTGTATTTTGTTATTGCTGAATGACTAGCTGTTCCTCCAAGTATCACATTCCATGACTGTATGAAGAATTCTTCAGCTGTTGTCTCTGCTTACCCAGTTTTGCAAATATTGTTTTTGCATTGTTTAAACACTGCAAGAAAAAAGGCCATCTTGCTCCAGTATTAAAATATATTCCATATGCTAAAAAGAATGTATTCCCTGGAGACAGAGGGACCAATTTAAATATACAGATCTAAGAACATTTGGTAGCCTCAAAATAGGAAATAATGGTTTACAATAAAGTGTTCACACTATGGAACTTTATGGCTTTAGAAGTCCTTAAGGAAAGCTGTGTGAGTTCAGGTAAAAAAAAAAAACCTTGTTAGATAAGGTATTTTCCCAGAGTGGTCATTTTTGAATAAGAAAACATTTGGCAGCTTTTAGGTGGCAAACTTTTCTTATTTAAAAGGCCACCGAAGGAAATAGACCTCATCTAATGAGGTTTATTTTTCCTTAAACCTTACATGATTTCCTGAACACAGCAGTCTTAATTTGGTCCCTGTAAGTGCCTAGCAGCTCTAGTAGGTTGGGACCAAGGAGGAAGCTGTATACAGAGAGGCCAATTTGTGGTATCTGTAGGGTTAAGAAAGTTTGTAGCTGTATCTAGGCAAAAGATCAGGGCAGGCAATGAACAGCGAAGTCAGAATCAAGACAGGAAGTCAGGAACCAAAGGATCAGATCAAAACAGCATTTTAGGAGAACCTTGGAACTTTACAAGAAATACCTATATTTGGACATTGAACCCAGGTCCCTGGCATCTTTTTATTTTGAATTTTCAAGTCAAACTGTGATGCAATTATGTCACGTATCACTATGCAGCACAATGACATCATTACACAGCCATGGGCACCACCATCTTCAATGTGAAAGTCCCATGGTGTCAATACTATTGATTATTGACCATTATTTACTTTTTTGAGGCAACCAAGAAGTCTTACAAATGTATCCTTTGAACCTTTCCAAAATATCTGCCAGATTCATCAAAAGTTTTATTTTATGAGTTGTAATGGTAGCTCCTACTGGAAAATAAGAATAATAATTTTAGATTTAAACTCTTTTGTAGCATTATCTAGTGATCACAATACTGTATTTTATTGTCACCCCAGAGACTGGCACATTGTTTTTAAATTAACTCTGTGCTTGCTCTTATTTGGTGGCTTTCAAAATCAGATTCCTTATAGAATTCTGCCATAGCAAACAATAGAATTTTGCAAAAACTTTCTGATACGAAAAAAAATTCAAATCAAATGAGATGAGATTCAAGGTGATGATAGAATTCCAGGAAAAATTGAGTTACAGGTATGGGATCCAGGATCTGGAAAACTGTTATCCAGAAAGCTCCAAATTATGGGAAGGCCATCTCCCATAGACTCCATTAAAATCAAATAACTTGAAATTTTAAAACTTTTTTCTCTGTAATAATAAAACAATAACTTGTACTTTATCCCAACTAAATTATGATTAATCCTTATTGGATGCAAAACAATCCTATTGAGAATGATGGTTGTTTACATTTTATTTTAGTTGACTTAAGGTACTGTATGGGGATCAAAATGTGACTTATTGCTACAGATATACAGATAAATCCCTTATCCGAAAAATCCCAGGTACTTCTTGATAACAGGTTCCTACATGTATATGCAGTTTGACCTTTATTAAATGTACCCCTATGTTTAATAAAAAGTCTCTGAAATTGTACACATCAAATTCTATATAAATTTTAACTATTTATGGTGAAATGTTTATGGGAAGTCTTGCATTTGTGCTAAATCCATATTGTTTACAGCCCTATTGGTTTTAAACTACATAAAGCTGTGCTCAGCACCAGTAAAACAAATATGTTGAAAATATGCTGTGTTTGTCTGTATGCTAATTATACTGTAGTATTAATTGGTTCTGTTGTGTTTTGATAGCCGAGAATTAGTAGAGTATAAAAGGACTTTATTATCAGGCTCATGCCGCCATTTGACAACAGTAACCTAAACTCTAATGCTCTAAACAGTATAGAAAGTATGCACAGTATGTCTTAAGCACAGTGAAATCTACAGTCCATTTGTATAAACACCACATTCCCCCTATAGTAAGAAAGCATTTGGACAAATATAATATAAAGCAATATTATACATTCTTCACATCACAAAGTACTTGGTCCATTCAGGTAGTTTTCTGATTCTCGGAGTACGTCTTATATATACATTGCAGTTGACATCAGGAGTAGGAAAATGTCTTTCATCAAATGGAGCTTCTCCAAAGTCATATCTAGCAGGAAGAAGACGACTTGCATTCCATATGCATCCATCAGACAGTTCATATGGGGCAGATTTAAAAAATTAACGTGAATAATTTGAAGTACGATCAAATTAGATCGAATTCCGATCGTACGATTTTATCGGACATTCGAATATGTAAATTTGGCCACTTCAATCATCGAATACGCAAAATTCAAGCGTATCGAATAGATCGAATAGCTCAAATAGATTGAATAATCAAATATTCGATAATTCGACCATTCGATGATCGAAGTACTTTAACTTAAATTTTATTCGACTGCCTACTTCACCAGATTGAACCTACCAAATTGCAATAGAATCCTCTGCTCGAATATCATTTGTACTATCGAACGCCTCGATCGTTCAAATCATATAAATTTTTCAAACGATCGAAGGAAATTTCATGATTTTTTTTGTGAACTCGAACGATCGGTATTTGATCGTACATTTTTTTCAAGAAATCAAATAGCGAAAGTAAAAATAACTAAAACTATTCGATAAGCATTCGATAGTCAAATTACAATTGAATTTCGACCAAATTGAGGGAATAATGATAAATTTGCCCCTATGTTTATGGTCCTCGCTTGTGTCTCAGTTCAAGTGGTGTAGTAAATTTAGATTCTCCTTGTTTCGGTACTGCTGGATTCTTAATTCTGACTAAAGATCCAGGCTGAAAGCGCACTTCTTTTGCACCACATTTTCTGTCAGTATAAGCCTTGCATTTGGCTTGTTCACGTTTGACAATGTCAGCAGTATATGATTTTGTAGGAACAGTATTTGGTGGAAGTTTGATGTCTGCAACATGTAATTTAGTGCGCATCTGTCTGTCATGTAATAATTCAGCTAGAGATGATTGGGTTGTTGCATGGCATGTTGCTCTGTAGTTATGCAGTTCCTGTGAGACAGCCTTGCTTATAGAGTAGGGAAGCTACTAGTTTTACATCTGGTCTCAGCTTAAGTACAGTAAGTATGTACAGTATAAGTCTTAAGCACAGTGACATCTACAGTCATTTGTATAAACACCACAAGTTCTTTCCTATTAAATGGTGCCCATGGAATATGTACACTATAGCAAGTAAAATATTCCAGCAAAGTCATCCTAATCTCTCGCAAGTTCACCTCTTCTCTATAATGAATTCATAAGGAACATCGCTCTCCTTCTCTATGTACTTCCTGTACACTCAGGCATAGTAGTTAATTGTTAATCTTGAACTTTGCTCCTATACTGATTATTTGCCTTCATATGCAAAGAAGCATTACATATTGCTGTTATCTAGCTCATGCAAAAATTTTGTGTTGCTAGACAAATAGTGAAATTGAAACATTTGCCTATTTTGGTTGAAACATACTAAAAATTAACCACATTTGTCGTTTGACCACATTCCATGGCGTTTGTGTAAAGCTCTACTATTAATATGTGAATAAATTCAGAAGAACCATGAGTCCCTGCAGATTTACATTATGAATTTGACATGAAAGGTTTTGCAAAAAACGTATGGGTAACCTGCTGTATCAAAATACTTTAAATCAAGCAGAAATTGTCCTCACTATGAAACCCTTTTAGATGTGCCAGAAATCATGTAGGAAAAATTGACAGACAACCTTCTGCAGTGTTGGAAAGGATTCTAGCAGAAATAGTTGGCAAGTGAGTTTGGCTGAAAATGAATATAGAAAAGACACAGAGGCCAATTTATTAATGATTGGTTAATGTAAATGAGCAGTAATAGTTACTTTTGTTTTTATCAAATGCTAAAGTTTTTCTCATTTTTTGCCATAGTGTTGTTTTGTAACCAGAGAGTAACAGCATTAGAACAAACAGATAAAGGTCCTGGTTATCAAACCAGTGTTTTGCAAGTGACAGTTTCTAGTTAATGCCTTAACAATATTACCCAATATACAGTATATATAGGAAAGCACTTAAGATTATGTCACATTGCATTGCTTCTCTGTTTTCCTTCCATCTGGCTTCCTGAAACTATTTTCCCCTAGTGAACAATGGACAATTTTACTTAAATGCTATGAAAGGCACAGAGACCTATTCATCACATCTCCTGTGCTGTGCATTATCCCTCACAGATGCCCTAAATTGTCCTTACAATGGGCTGCGTCGCATTTATCAGGGATGGATCACTCTCAGTGTGACTCATGATTCATCACACTCACAAAGAGCTCCTGATGTGTTACTTAGGTGTTTTCTGTCATTCTACACGATACACATTTCCTGCTACTATATAGCCACTGCCAAAGAATCTTCTCATGCAGTATAGCACTCTTCACATAATAAACGAGACTTGGGTTTATTTTTGATTGAAAAAAAAAATTTTTTTTTTGAAAGGCCAATGAGAAAATATCCTAAGGCTCTTCAGCTCAAGGGCAAGGTGCTGTTTTATTAAATTCTGGGATAAGAATTAGTGAATTCTTTATAAACGTGAAGTTGCTTTATACAGCAGATTCATGTGAAAATGATTGTAATAATGATTATGAGCATTTAGGGTCATAATATGGAAGGGAAGCTATGTTATTCTAACCAATAACACAGCAAAATCAATGTGGTCTTTAAAGAAATTAGTAACTCCTTACTTAATCGTTTAATTCTCATATTCCAATGCAGGGGTCCACAACCTTTTTTCACCCTTGAGTCACATTCAAATGTAAAAAGAGTCGGATGAGCAACATAAGCATAAAAAAGTTCATAGGGATGGTTTACGGATTGGCAGCCTACAGGAGGCTGCTTTTTATGCAACCAAGCACCTGATGTGAGGCCACTGAGAGCAACATCCATAGGGTTGGTGAGAGCCATTTTTAGGGGACCACTGGGCTAGAGTCCAACATCGGGACAGGTATCTGTGGAATACATAGAGTTGTTTTTTTACCTTACAAGCAGTCCACAGGTATGCTACCTGGGTACCCAGCTACAGTGCAACTCATCCTCCTACGCCCACTAAAGAAAAAACATTTTTTTCCTTGATCTGGTTTATCCACCTATGGAGTGAAGTAGCTTTTGGATTTGTGAAAAAAACTTAATCCTCTCCAGCTAGGGCGATGTAGTGTGTCTGAGAGTAGGAGGAGTAGTGGCTTGGTAGGCCCAAGTTGGATTGCAAGTGAACTGGTTCATGTTAGGTATGGATCTGCCCAGCTAGACCAATGCAGGACTATACTATGGTCAGTGAAGAAGTAGAATGCTTCTGATTAGTAGGTGAATTTTACAACTTACTAAACCTAACCCCTGTGTCTAGGCAGAGGACTATAATGGAGACCCTTACCTTTCCTCAGTGGAAATCAATACATCCCTGGTCTTTCAACCATCTAATTGCAATACATTGCTTTGGATAGGGCAAAAAGCACACAAAAATGTCTTATAGCCTACCTGTTCATTTTCTAACCTGAATTCATGCAAAATCAATGATTGTTAGATGAGGCACAATGTGGGGGGTGAAGAAGTTTATAAAGTAATTTAAATGGAATGGGTCTGGCCTAGCATTCAAAATGGGACCTGGCATTTTCAGTACAAAAAGGCCCAAACATCACTTCACCAACCTAATAAATAGAGACTGTCTATAGCATCTTACAGCAGCCACGCTGGCTTTTGCCAGAACCCACAAATTGCCATTCCAGGCCTGAAAGGGAAGAGTTTACACAACTGCAAACTACAAAAAAAAGAGTATGCCTTTTATAAATATATTTGCATCCCCACCATCACACACAATAATACACTTTGGCTGTATCTGCATACTCTGTAATTAATTTGCTTTATTGTCCTGCCCTGCAGGAGGGAGATAATTGAACTTTACTTGATGTAGTTGTCATGGCAGCCTGTATTTTATATTTTGCCCAATGTCAGAAACATCAAACCAATGATCCTAAACTGTAATCTGTGCAACTCTCCTGCTGTCTATGCATGGTGAGAGGGATTATGCATGTACCATCTGTTCAAATAAGGGATGCACTCAGGGACCACACCCTTTACTATAGACTGTTAGTGATTGTCCATGTCTCTAGATCCAGGACCCCAGCACTAGGCAAGCAGCATCTTGTGGTTTAGGTGAACTATTGTATTAATGTATTAATGGTATACAGCAAACAACAAAATTCAGAGTGTGGATAATTCATCAGATGTACTTTCTGTCATTTAATTAATGACACCCATTGCCTTGTGGGTTCTGTCATTCCAAACACCGCCTTTGAGCTGTTCTCATTTTCAGTTTTGTTCAGCTTGTAATGAAGTGTCTGCATATTCACAGATTGTAATTGTAAGTAAATTAATTTGTAATTATATTACATTACTCTGCAAAGTGGAGCACTGCAAGAATGCACTATGGAATATGGCCAGATGTATGAATCATCCTTGTAACTTGCAATCAATTAGCAAACATCATTAAATAAGTTGCGGCACATTATTTTTCATGATCAAACAAGATCGCAGTAGTGGTGATACACCTCACCATCTCCAATCTAACATAAATGAATATCCAAGAAAACAAGGTTATAATGCTGTGCAGCAGGGGTCCCCAACCTTTTTTACTCATGAGTCACATTCAAATGTAAAAAGAGTTGGGGAGCAACACAAGCATGAAAAAATCCCTTGGGGTGCCAAATAAGGGCTGTAATTTGTTATATGGTAGCTCCTATGTGGACTGGCAGCTTACAGGAAGCTCTACTTGGCACTATACTTCATTTTTATGCACTTAAAACTTGCTTCCAAGCCTGGAATTAAAAAATAAGCACATGCTTTGAGGTCACTGAGAGCAACATCCATGGGGTTGGAGAGCAACATGTTGCTCATGAGCTACTGGTTGGGGATCACTGCTGTACAGTATATTAATTGTGTTGTGATGTCCATGGTTATTTATTGTATATACGTATGTGTAGCTGTCCATGTACTGTACTATTTCTAGCCAGGGGATACCATTGACTTTAGGTGACCATACATGCCTGGATTTGGCGGAGTTCTGGCTTGGGAGTTGGTTTCCATAGGTTGTCTTTAAAACGTATCCTGAAAGTTTTTAGACTTCTACCTGTTTGCCAAGTTATAGAATGATTTACTTGCAGGGTTAGTAGTTTGCTAACACTAATTTTAGTTGTTCTGAAATTTCTGAATGCCTGAACATGAATGTAGATAAATACAGTATATGCATATTATTTTAAACCTTCCAGAAGGTGTAATGTACTAACCATACAGTATGCAGCATGAAAAGTGTAATTTCTGCAAAAACCTTGATGGTATTTTACCGATAATAAAGTGTTTTATACAACTCCAGTGTAATTATACCAGTTTTTCTTCCCCAACCAGTGTTTCTTCTTATACAATTGCATGTTCAGAATGGGGGTTGCATCACTTTTGGAGCACTTCTGAGACTCACTCACAATCCTGGTAGGAGCCTCAAGCTGCTCAACTAAATAATCCTAGCTATCTGTCACTTCTAGAGTGACCTACAGTATAATGGTGAGTAGCCTATCCTTACTAAACCTGACCTGTCTAGGTTCCACTCGAGCTCTGCCTGCCTGCTCAGGCCAGAGCCAGCACAAGATGGACTCCTGAAAGCTTGACTTAAAATGCTTTTATACTTTAGCACAGTGACATCTACTGGTCATTATGAGTAACAGCAAGGGGCATGGATTAGAGCAGGAATAGGAAACAGTCCCCCCCCCTAACTGTATTTTAGGACCCACTTAGGTGTCTATAACTTTTTGGGACTGCCTGCTGAATATACTGGGAGGTTAATTTACCAGTCCCCTACATTAGCATCCCTTTAGTAAATTGCATCAATATGCATTATCCATTGTCTCCATTTTGGAGAACTCACATCCTTGATTCATGCGATTGAGGGTGGTCTTAGACATACATTGTAAGTACACCCACCACAATTGTCTATGTCTACTCTGTGTGCTTAGCAATCCATACAGGATCAACAAGGGATAGTTTAAAAAGCACCCAGAAGTAAGAGCTAAAGAACTAAGAGGCCCAGAACTGCAGCAGCTTATTCACCCAACACTTATGCAGGGCCATTGCTTTGATTCATGGCGGTCTCTTTCTACATTGTAAATACAAGCACCATCATTCTCTGTGTCTAATCTAATGTGTGCATAACAATCCACAAAATTGCTCACACAGACTAAATAAGGCCATAGCCTAGCTTTGTAATATATAATAAAATGGTTACAGGCAACGAATGCAGCAATGCTGAAAGTAAGCTCTCACATACCTTTTATTGTAGGCAAGAAATCATCTTGGAATTTCCTTTAAACGCTCATTAAATAAATGGTCCAACCACAAAGAACTGTCACTGATACAAGAATAGCCTCTATAACTTTCATTCAGTTATCTATATAATAGCGCACAAATCCATTACTTCTTTGTGTGTGGTTAGCATAAGTAATCATAAAGAAGGCTGTGCAGCTTGTTAGCCCATGTACAGTACTGTTTAGAGAGGCATTCTGTTGAGATCATGGTGACCTTTACTGAACAACCGTTAAGTTTAATTAAACATGCATGTTAATGAAGCATTTCCAGAGCTTGGATACTACTTGAGAAGTTTTACTATACAGGAGACTTTAAAGGGTAATTTGCTTCTTCTTGCAATGACCCAGGCAATACCAAAACTATTTTCTATTAGGTTACATCATAAGTACTGTTTTCTTTTGGTTTTGTTGTTGTTCATCTTCCATATTTGCCCATTCTGTCTCTAAAGCAATGCCAGGTTTTTAGAGAAAGTCTTTAAAAGCATTTCAATTTTAAGAGGAGGAGCTACCAAACAAGCAAAGGGGCCACAACTGCACCCTAAGTGCTTATTCAACCACTTGAGCAGGAGCATTTCTTTGCTTTCCAACTCAAGACACTTTAATAATGTGGTTCAAGGTGCAGCACAAAGCCCTGTTGGAGTTGTGTCCTTGCTGCCTGCCATAGGGCATCTGAACCCACTGGTGCTCCCTAACTTGTACATCATAATGAATTTCTCATTGCAATTATCATGATGTAACACAAATGGATATCATATTCAGCATCACCCATACTTCTAGATACCTCTTCCTAAAAAAGCTAATTATGCGTATTTATTCATTCCAATTTTGAACAGCCTTTAAAATAGACCCTTAAGCTAGCCATATATATAGGCAATTCTTGGTGTCAGCACCTTTTTTTACACTGTATATTGGTGTGTTTCATCTAGGTATCGATCAGATACCACTTTGAACTGTGAGCATAACTGGGTCAACACAGAGACCAAATCATGACACCACCACTGTCCTTAACAGCAGCTCTTTACTGTGTATGGTCAAATTTACAGTAGAAAATCAATTAACTATTGTTATAAATTCATCATCAAACATCTTCATTTTATTAGGAGCCCTCCCTTAATATAAAGGCACTCCCCAAAGCAAAATAAGCCATTTTGTTTAGCAATGATATGTAGTGAAACCTGTCCTTTACTAAAAGGTACAGATGCACCACTGGGATTGGTGAGTTAAATGCGTCATGACGGCTTAATTGAAGAAACTGTGTTATCTAAAGTTATCTTAACTCATTTAATGCATTTATAGGGGAATGTAATATAAGTCGGTGAGGCAAAAACTATTCGCAATGCGAAAAGTTATGCCTCTGTGCGAATAATTTTTGCTTTGCGCGAATTTAATATAGCTTTTGCGAAACAGGAAACTGTTTAGCGACCACTTCCGACAGTGGAAGAGAGTTTGCGAATTTTACAGCTCAATGTAATAAAACTTCTTACTGAAAAAGTTGTTATGTTTGCTCCAAAAGATTACGACACCTTCAAGCACTTCTTAAGAATGCGCAATTAAAATTTGCAGTGCGCAATTAAAGTTCGCAATGCGCAATTAAAATTCGCAATGCAATAACAGTTTAAGGAACAATATTACATTGCGAGATGTGGATTTTTAATCTTATTGATGCGTATTCTTTTGCTCTTTGCGAATTTAATTACATTCCCCCCTTAACCTTTTCATTAGCATACCAAAGCACCATTGTTCACAATGGTGAACACTTTAATTAGATGTAATGCTTCTGACACAATTGTCTGTGTTAAGTGGGACAAATGGGAAATCTGTGTTTAGTTATTCTGTGTCAAACACACAATCCAAAGTGGCTTCATCTATAATAGATTGGCTGTATATTCTGCCTCGAAATAATTCATTATATATTGTCTTTTGTGCCTTTTGATATTGACAAGGTTAACTTGTTTTCGGAAATTAGATTTTGCAATGAGCTACAGATTTTTATACAGGTCATGGAACTCCGAGGTAACTTCTAATATCTTCATATTTTGCAACTG
>CM044445.1:103554216-103576612 GCA_024363595.1 Xenopus borealis
AACGAGTCGCGCGTCGTTTTTGACGCCGAAAACGACGTGACGCGCGTCGGAAGCGAGGCACCTAAGTTAACGCGACGCGCGGCAAAAGCGTCCCGCGACTTCTCTGGAAATTCGAGAATTTTTCAGCGAAGCGAATCTCGGGAGATTCGCCCATCACTAATATATATATATTCCACATCTGTTCCACTCTGAGACTGGCACTCTCGATAACTGCGGGAAAGGTGCCTGGGAGCAGAGACAGCAAAATAAATTAAATCTATCCAGAAGAATCCGCATTCACAGGTCTTCCTAATTAAAATTTAAGTTTTTATTTTTAAACACGGACTGACATTTTGGCCGACCCACGACCTTTCTCAAAGTGTCACATAAACAATGAAAAATGCCTTAAATCTGTATGTTGGCCGGGAAACAGCAGCATCATCAGTGATATATTGTCATTCTCATAATGGAGTGACCACCCATTTATCCAGTCATTATAAATACAATAGATCCCCATAAAATAAAAACATATCAGTCGATAATAACTTAATATGATTGATCCCTTAGTTACAATAGTTTAAAAACAAGATAAAATAGCAAACTCAGAAATATCTATATTATAAACTTTCTAAACATTAATGCTATTTAGTCATTCTCTGAGTAGTTGTTCCTTAATTTACAAAGCTCAGCCTTTCATTGGATTTTCTCTTTACTCTCAGGACATCACTTTTCTTTACCAGGGTTTTGTATGCAATTAATTTAATTTTATAGACTTTAACAAAGACTACTTTTCTAGGTTATATTTATTTAAACACATCTAAATTATTGTCATGGGACAACATTGGTGTTACTTTAAACTCTGGTGATCTGTCTCATTCTAATTATGTTTATGCTAATTTTGAACCTTGCCTCACTAAGGTTCATATATATATATATCCTGGGGACATGCCATTTTCTTCAACCTACGACATGCTAAAAAAAATGTAATTTATTCTCTGCAGCTCCAGGCAAATAATATGATATAAATAAAATCTTAATATAATAAAATCTTCAGATTGCTCTCTTTAATATGGGCTCTCTCTCTCCACCACTCCCTCTTAGTGATGGGCAAATCTGCAGCGTTTTACTTCACCAAATTTTTTGCAAATTTCTAGAGAAATTTGCGAAACGGCAAAAAATTCATGAAACACAGCCGCGTCCGTTTTTGGACGTGGGCATGCATTTTTTGGCATAAAATTGGCAGGTGAAATTTTACTGGCGTTTCGCAAATCGTGGGAATTCGCAGCCAATTTGCCCCAGGCAAATTAATTTGCCCATCAATACTCCCTCTCACTTTCACCCATTTATTCATAGGCAGACCATGACCACCAGTGTCTAGCAGCACACAAATGCCTGTACCAAGACACAGTATGGAGTGTTAAATGCAGAACTAAGAAGATAGTGTAGCATGCATGTTAAAGTCTGATCTGATAAATAAATAAATAAATTGATTTCACATAGATGACTTATCTAGCTTCTGGGTGTATATCATCAAACCTTGCCCAAGGGTTCCTGAATGTTCTTTAGTGCAAATTTCATATACTGTATGTGTTCTAGAGACTCTACAGTGTTAACTGGTAGGGTTTACCCCTTGAATAACATTGAATGCAATCATGAATGCAAAGAGGAAGAACGCATATATTCAAATCACTCATAAAAGAAAACCTACAGCACAATTAAGTTGGAAACATAAACAATACATGAAACTATGGCTTAAAGGAGAACTAAACCCTAAAAAACCCAATGTGGCTAAAAATGTCATATTTTATATACTGAACTACATATTGCACCAGCCTTTCAGTTTCAGCTTCTCAATAGTAGCAATGATCAAGGACTTCATACTTGTCAAAGTGGGTCACCAACTTGGAAAGTGTCTGCGACATGCTCAGTGGGCTCTGACAGCTGTTGAGAAGCTAAGCTTAGGGTTGTCCCAAATTATCAAGCAGAAAATAATTTTGCCCTGTAATATAAGCTGATGCTACAGGGCTGATTATTAAATGATGATGCTAATTGCACTGGTTTCTGTGCTGCCATGTAGTAATTATCTGTATTAATTACTAATAAGCCTTATATTGTGACTATATTTCTATTCTGTGTGTACTGTATATTGTGAGTGGGTCCCTAAGCTCAGCAAGTGACACCAGTACAGAGCATGTGAAGTGAATTGGCAGAAAAGAAGATGGGGAGCTACTGGGGCATCTTTGGAGACACAGAACTTCACTACTAAAGGGCTGGGGTTGCCTTGGGCTGGTAAAGAAGCCCAAAACATAATGTACAACATTTCTAGACTACTACTTTAGTTAGACCATAGTTCTTCTTTAAGATCTGCTTTAGAATGGATAAAGTGCCTAGATTATTTCTCTTTTTTCATGTCTAAAGCAGATAAAATATTCTCAGACTTTGCAACAGCATGATAAATCTTTCTGCATCAGTAGTGGCAGGCTGGTAAAGGCACTGGAGGTAGTGGTATGAATCATTATCAAATTGCTTCTGAAATGAAAGAAAAATGATTGTAGCACACCCAGGCTATCTAGCTTTAACATCAGGTGAAGAAGATCAGTTCCAGCAGCATTATGTCAACCATAGCAAGCATTTCTTGTGTTTTATGGCTTCTTTTGAGTGAAGAGGATCATGCTAACCTTGCAGACGTGCTTTTTCCTAAAGGTTTTAATTTTAGAAAGAAAATGAGGTAGGAGAGGCTAGACTGAAGATTATAGGGGTATGTAGAAATGGTGGAATAAAGAAAGCCTAAACTCACCCCTTCTAATTGTTGGATAATAAAAAATAAACAACCATTTTCTATAGGATGCAACTACATACAAATCATTAGGTATGAGGACATACAGATGAAGCCACTTCGGATTGTGTGTTTGACACAAAATAACTTAACATCCCATCCAATTAAAGAGTTCACCATTGAAGACAATGGTGCTTTGGTATGCTAATGAAAAGGTTAAATGCATTAAATGAGTTAAGATGACGTTAGACACAGTTTCTTCAATTAACCCTGAGTCACAACGCATTTAACTTACAAATCCAAGTGGCTGCATCTGTAACAAAGCAATCTGGACCATGATTTACTTATAGGGCCCATTTTTAAGGAATCATATTTTTTCTCCTCTAACTTGAAGCCCAGTGACACTCCTCTCTACTGAACTGAGCATCAGCCAATCAGAATTGAACACTTCATGTTCCTACCTATTTCTAATTGGCTGCTGTTTGCCCAGTAGACAGGACAGTTGCAGTCATAGCATGGAAGACGCTGTCATGAACAAAAACTTTGAAATAGAAAAAAATAAGGAATGTGTATTAAACATTTGGAAGTACAGATGCAGCCACTTGGATTTGTAAATTAAATGCGTCGTGACTCAGGGCTAATTGAAGAAACTGTGTTTCTTAACTCAAGTTATCTTAACTCATTTAATGCATTTAACCTTCTCATTAGCATACCAAAGCCCCATTGTTTTCAATGGTGAACTCTTTAATTGGATGGGATGCTGTGACACAATATTCTGTGCTAAGTGGGATAAATGAGATAGATGAGTTAAGTCACGACGTATTTAACTTACAAATCCAAGTGACTGCATCTGTAAATAGTAAAGTGTATTATTATTTTTGTCTCTAGAACAGATACATGACCTGTTATCCAGAATGTTTAGGACCTTGTATTTTCTAGGTAAGGAATGTTTCTGTAATTTGGATTTCCATGCCTTAAGTGTGCTTAACTGTAATCTGTTTCCCTTTACCCATATCTGACATTCGCTATGACAACTCAGAAATGCAATTCTCTTTCTTTAGACCCCATTTAGTTCAGTATAATGATGTTATTGGTCAATACTGGGGACTTAGTGGAGAACAACTACTCAATTCCATTGTTAAGTCTCTGCATCAACAAATGCTGGTACATAATGAGGGGAGTAGCTGCACCCAATAAAGCAAGCAGTGACGGTATGAAAATGCAAAAATGCAATTCCATTGTATGCAAGGAGCCTTCAATAATTTCATATTAATGTATAAAGCCACCACACATTAACAGTAGATTAGTCTGGACAAAAGCAGGATGACAGCCAAAACAGTATTTATATATCTCATATGCATGTGTACAATATGGGTAGACACCATTTTAGCAATGGGGCCATGGTTGGAAGGTGGCGTGGAATGACTCGGCTTGATTTTTTTATAGGAAAATTCCATGAACCAGACAGGACCTGGCATAGTGAGGAGAGAGGAAGTCACTGGTATAGCAAAATATATTTTTCACAAGAATAATTACAAATTTAAAGCAATAGGCTAAATGGGACAATTTAAATTTGGAGTTGCCAGCAGAAAACAGTGACTCAGTATCTCTAGATGTATAAATTATAGTCTAGTGGAAGAGGAACAAGGGATTCACTCGTAGAATTTTAATTAAAGGAACAGTAACACCAAAAAATGAAAGTGTTTTAAAGTAAAGAAAATATCATGTAGTGTTGCACTGCACTGTTAAAACTGATCTGTTTGCTTCAGAAACACTACTATAGTTCATATAAACAAGCTGCTAAGTAGCAATGACGGAAATTGAAAAATGGCTACATGGCACAGGATAAGTAATGGATAACAGATAACATTGTGTTCTACATAGCTCTGCTATCTGCTGTGAGGAACCACCATAACCAACTCCCATTTTTTTTTGCATTTTGCACTCTGCCTCACTTTCCAGCCTATAAGAAGAGGTCTATACACTTAAGAATGTAATGCAAAGACCTGCAGATCTTCCATAAAAAAAAAGAGTACTGCCTGGATTTTTTTTTTGAAAGTTAATAATAATGAAAATTAGTTGTTTTGTTACGTTAATTGCAAATAATAAATCCATACACCAGTCTTGAAGGTAATAATTTAATGTTTTCTCCAATTTGTCTCTCAGGGGATAAAAAAATATTTCCTGGCCCCAAAATAACAATTAGATGAGCTCCTGGTTGATCTTTACATATATTGTTGAAGAAAGACAATGCCTAAAATAAATTACTAATAGCCAAATGGTTCTGAATCTTACCATGGATTAAGTAGATTTTATTTGGGCAGACATGCTGCTGAGTTAATAGTGAGACATACTGTATCAAACATAAATGCAGCCAAAAAGCTGATGTCACCTATATCTGAGCAGTTGTTGAGTTGTTCCGCACAGTGTTTGGGAAATTCTTGCTCTAACTGTATCTTCTTTTAGATGGGAGTTATCATGTACACATATTTATAATGTGCCAACATATTCCTCTACAATAGAAATATAACACCAGCTAAAGAAGGCCCTTCTCAATAGAGCAGACCTGAATTGGTAAAGGGCCACCTTGGAAGTCATGGGATGCTTATCTAATAAAAAAATTATGCTGTAATGACCTATAATTGAAAACATTTCTGTATTCATGTTTTGTAGCATCTGTTGTATTATTATTATATGCTACAGGGAAAATGCTGAATTGCATGAAGTTCGCCTGTATAGCATTAATGGGCAGTTTCAGCTCTCAACATCAGCTGGTTATTCATGATTTTCCCACTAAATTCTTAATTAACCAATTAACCTGACTCAAATTATAGTGGTGTTCAGAAGCATGTTAAATTGAATATCTGACCTGTTTAATAGATCTTGGAGACTGAATCTGAAATAATCATTAATGTCATGTATGAACTTTTACCCTAGTATATATGCACACAGCTGAAAATCAACCTTAACAATCATTTGTAATTGTAACAATGATAACAATGCTGTTTTTTCTTTTCAGAACCACTCAACAATACAGCAAAGACTGAATAATTAGAAAGGTGAACAAGAATCTTGTACCAAATCTCTGATAAAAAGAAGTCAAGAAAATGCCAGCATCTGCTGATAATGGATGGGCCCAGTTATCCGTGTCACAGTGGAACCTTTGTTGGCAGTGCTCTTGAAGAAATGCATCTGTTTCTAAATTTCTTTTACTTTTTAATTCCCTGACTCAAAATAATTAGTTCCAGAGCCTGGGCCAGCAATTAAACAACATCTACAGCATATATCCACAGATGGATTTCAGCCAAAAGATACATTAGAACATTAGCGTTTCATGTTTCGTACAATAAGAAGAAGCAGTTGTAGTTTGCTTTCAATGGCAAAATCCAAAATGTAGAGAGGATGTTTTCTAATATGAAATGCTGAGCAGGAGAATTGCATTATATGAAGGTTAATATCTTTGGAATGCTGCTAATTTATAGCAAGGAATAATTAAGCAGAGACTGTTTAGGGCTACGAAAATAATCAATTGAACTATATATTGTGTGATTATTTTGGTCCAGTAAGCAGCAGTTGCAGTTTGCACCCCTTATGGGTATTTTAAATTTTAATGATGGTTATTTAGCCTCTGCAGAGTAACAATCAGATCTCTATTTTGTTGTGTTAGCTCAGTGCAATGAGAGTGCTCAAGGCTATTTGTGCCTTATGGAAAAGTACTACGTTTTATTTTTGTGGCCCTAGAAACTAACGGTTCACCTCCAAACACCTTGTTAATGGCTGCCTTGGATTTATAGAGATATTGATGACAGCCGGTAATTAATTGGCAACAAGGAAACTTCAATCTCCAATCTCAAGATGGTGCTGCCACCTCCTGACAAACGTCATGTGTGTCTTACAACAATCGTTATCATGACAAGCATGGCATTTATGGATGCCTACCTGGTGGAACAAAATCAAGGACCAAGGAAAATTGGAGTGTGCATTATTGTGCTTGTTGGTGACATTTGTTTTTTAATTGTTCTTCGCTATGTAGCTGTTTGGGTTGGAGCTGAAGTAAAAACTGCTAAGAGAGGTTATGCCATGATTTTATGGTTCTTATATATTTTCGTGTTGGAAATCAAGTTATATTTTATATTTCAAAATTACAAAGCTGACAAAAAAAATTTAGATACTGTGGCCAGAAAAGCATTGACTTTGCTTTTATCCATCTCTGTTCCAGGACTTTATTTGGTTCTAGTTGCCCTGGACAGTATGGAATATGTAAGAACTTTTAGGAAAAAGGAGGACCTTAGGGGTCGTCTCTTTTGGGTTGCTCTTGATTTACTTGACATTTTGGATATCCAAGCCAACCTTTGGGAGCCTCACAAAACTGGATTACCTATCTGGGCTGAAGGTCTCATGTTTTTTTACTGCTACATCCTACTTCTAATTCTACCTTGTGTCTCGCTGAGTGAAATCAGCATGCAAGGAGAACACATTGCCCCACAGAAAATGATGCTTTATCCAGTTTTAAGTCTTGTCACAATCAACATTGTCACCATTTTTATCAGAGCAGTCAATATGATTCTTTTTCAGGACAGTAGAGTTTCGACTATCTTTATCGGGAAGAACATTATTGCTATAGCCACAAAGGCCTGCACTTTTCTGGAATATAAAAAACAAGTGAAAGAATTTCCACAAAACGCTATTGCTTTAGAACTTCAACAAAATTCAATATCACATAATCAGACAATTCACAGTACACAGGGGGTTCATCATGAGCAGTCGCCATCAAGGGAAATAATTGATACATGACCATGTATTTGGCTTTCAGCATTAACTTATGTTGGAAACAAAAAGCAGGCATACCCAATGGAATTTATTGTGTCTGGAGATCTAAAAAGACTGACCATGCAGAAAGGGACGGGCAAATGCTGCAAAACACATGTTTATGATATATTTTTCCTACAGATATTGGGCTAGATAGGCAGTATACCGTGAACTTATTTTAAGCACTGTATACATGATGTTTCCTGATTTATTAATTGTGAATATGAGATGTAAGGAATGTTGTGACATAGACTGACTGATTTTATAACAATCAAATCTTAAGGGTGTACTGTGAAATAAACTGAATAAAGTGTTCCTATTCCAGTCATTTGCCTATCTCTGGCTGTAATGGACTGTTCTATAATAGGGAGCAATCCAAGGCACAAAATTTTAATTAAATTAAAATGAGTGTCTCTTGACCTCTTAGTCTCAGGTATAACCCATTTAGCATCTTACAGGAATAATATAACCAAATTATTTCAATGAAGACCTTGGACTAGAACATCTTATTTTTGTGTACAGTATATTGCTTTTTTCTCCGCTACAGTTATAGTTGGGAGTATAAAAAAAGAGACACCAGTAAACTACTTAAAGGGAAGCTATAATTTCTTTTATTTAAGTATTTTAGTATTATTTTGAATTTGTGCCTTGAAAAATGTTTCAACCTAAAAAGCAGTCTCGTGAAGTGCTAAAAAATAAGTAATAAGTATGTGTTTATAAAAAATATTTATATAAAAAATAGGTAAAAAAAGGTTACTGTGCAATATTTATCTGTTTCTTGCCCTGTAACCTGTGGTGTTGCTGTGATTATTTTTATGAAAAGGCGGTCATAGCTTGAAAGACATCTGAAGGATAATGGAAAACCGCTGGATAATTGTGGTGAAATGGTTATGATACAAAGTGAAATGTTTGTTTTAGTCACAAGTTCTGGTGGCGAAACCCCAGCAACCATAAGAGAAGTGGATCGAGACAAGTGGAGTCTTTCAATAGACCACATTGGTTGGCTTATTAAAAAATACTAATTAAATAATTACAAAGAGTGCAACAACTGAAAAAATATTCTAAACACTTTCAGTATTTAGTATGTTTATTTCTAAATACAATTATTTAATGTTAAGTTATTTGAGCCATACATAGAAATGTTATTTTTAAATGTAAATCAGCAAATAGCTTGGGATTCACAAACTGCAGGGGTCATTTATGACTGCAAGCCTAGATGCATTAATGCAGATTTAACTGCAGTTACACTAAAAACTAATTCATAAAAGGTATTTGTCACAATGCGTTCCTTGCACTTCTGTATAGTTGTGCTTTCAACCAATGCCCTCCTCCTACATCCTGTTCTGAATCGATGGCTGTTAAGTCTACTGACTCAGAGGTCCCCTGGAGCTACCACCACCTCCAGCTACCACGTCTAAAGAATTAGGCACACATGCTATTCCCATCAAACACCAAATATGATATAAGCCAAACTTGGTATGAAAATCTTGGTATGGGCAACAAAGCTGGAATTCTGGGGGAAACTGCTGCATTATCAGAAACAACATGGTGGCTGTGCTTGAAATTGAACTTTACACTAAACTTGCAGTTATAAATAACCCCTTTATTATGCCTATTATAACTAAACACTGTATTCACAAAATGCCAATCATTCCATTTAGACAAGCTCCATAATCCAAAATAGTTTACCCTCGATTTTCTCTCAGCTGCATTGACTTCAGTACTACAGTGCCATGATTTACTCATATGCAAACATTGGTCAACCAACCAGCATAGAAATGGGCCCACATGTTTCATTTCAATCAACAACAACAAATGAACCGGATAAACATTTTTAAAAATTGTAAGCATTTGCCACTAATATGAGAGTCCATATCTAGACCAGCTGTTCTTTTTGGAGAGTGAGACATTATATTGACTAGGGCAATGGATTAGGATAAATAAAACTTCTGATAAAACTGGCCTATTGATTTTAATTAATTTATAGGAACATTTAAAAACATATTCTAGCTATGACTGAATGGTTAGAAATCCTACAGGATTCATATTTAACCCAAAAAATCTGCTCCACAATTGTTTTCATGACATGAAGGGCAATAATATTCAGCATTGTATAATGATAATCTGAATAATTCTGGCACATGTAGTAATAAATGAGAAATGTGCAAAAATTATAATACACTTTGTAAAATAGTTTTACAATTATTCTTGTTCATGCTTTGAACATATATTTTAAATCAGTACATATATTTAATTTTTTTTAAAATTAAAGGGGTATCTAAAATGAAATACAAAATTTAGGTAACCATAGAGCTCTCTTTATGAGCACTTACAGTATATATTAATTTTATATTTTTAGTAGCTTCAAAGACTTAAATTGCTACTACAAGACATTCAGCTTAGCATTTATAATTAAGAACTGCTGTATTGGGTTAATTGAAGATATTGTTCCCTTTGTTCCACTTCAGTTTTAGAGTTGCTTTCCTTCAGCCCAACATGGTACTTTTCCCAACCAAGTAAACTCATCAGATCCATGTTGGATTGGAATAAGACAAAGAGAGCAATATGCAGATTGGTGTTTCATTTTTCATTGGAGACACTGTCTACAACAGATTTGCTTACACAGAAGTTAGAAATTACTGAGTTACTGAGCTGAAAACATATCAGGTATAAAACTGCCGAACTGCAAAAGATCTCAGAAACCAATTCATTTTAACTTTATATTTACATTCCCTTTAATGTGGCCTTGTAGCAAAGTGTTTCAGTATACAAACATGCTGTCTTACACAGAAACTTAATTTATTTGCAATATCAATAATATGAACAGATCTTAAAAACAAAAAGAGGCCTGTAAGTTTTTGAATGCTTTCTCTATACTGAAGGTTTTAGATATGTACATATATAATATTTCTACCTGTAGCTTTTCTTTGAACATAATTACATTTTTAATTAATGTGCTATGGTAAAGGGGAACTAAACTAATTTTTAACATTCACCAAAAGTCATACTGAGGATTTCTATATTATAATTATTTGACTAATGTTAAAGTTTTAAAACTACATTTTTTTATTTTAAAAATGAAGGTGCAGATGTATTAGAATGTTAGTTTAGAGCTTAATAAATAAAAACTCACCTATGTTCCATTCAGTACAAACATTTTCCAGTGAGAAAATGATGGCACTCCAGCAGGGATGTCAGTGGATGGTTCTTGACTTTACATTTCACTGAATCATTATTATTGGAATACTCCAGCATTTTTACATTGCATTACACTTAGAGGGTTATTTACTAAAACGTTAAATTAACTAATGTTCTTATTATCTTCAAATTATAAAAGTGACATCTCCCATTCACCTCGACAGGTTTGAGATGGGGGATTATAAATTATATTATATATAATATATTTAAAAAATTCAAATAATTTTTCTCCTAAAATTTAAATTTTTGCCCAAAAAACCTCAACCAGAAAATATTGAGTTTTATAAATAACAACCTTACTATTCCAGTAGACGGTAATGGAAGAATTTGTCAGCTACCTATAGCATTTGTCGCCAATAAAGTACATGCTGATAAGCCTCAAGGTGAGTAGTATGTACAGGTAGATTCCATGTCAACAACCCTGGATTTTAATATTCAAAGAATCCCAACAATGCGTTAATCACAGGTAAAAAACAATTACATTTCATTATATGCGCATATATAAAGCATAATCTAGCTGTTAGAATGTGGGTTTAGTTCCCTTCTGATACTTCACACTCAACTCCCTCCCTATTATAATAGATTTCTTTATTTCCTTATACTAACTACTATTATTTCCCATACCTGTAGAGAAATTCAAAATACCATTGAGTTTATATAATATATTTATTTAGTATCATTGATCATTTCATTGTTACGAGGAATCACATAAAGCTGCACTGTGATCCTTATGAGATCAGACAAGTAATCTAATTCAATAACAAATTAACATTCAAGAGTTTTGGATAGTTTAAGGCTTTATCAAAATGCAAACAATAATATTGTACAACCTACATTTACTAATATGTGATAATTTGAATATACACACAGCCATATTTTCTATTAATTTGTATGGGATTTTTGCATTAACTTATATATATATATATATATATATATATATATATGTGTGTGTATCCATGTAAATATATATATATATATATATATATATATATACAAATTAGTAGGACTGCTGCACACACTTCAAATAGAGACAATACCCTGGTGCAAACAAAGTATATATATAAATTTGAAAAAAAGAAGAAAGCTGTTGCACTCAAGGGTAGTGATGGGCGAAAATTCGCCTGATGAAAATTCACCGGCATCTTGTTTTGGATGAGAGCATCCATTTTTTGGACGCTGGTAAAAACGAGACGTGGCAGCATTTCGCAATTTTTTTGCCGTTGATTCGGTGAAGCGAAATGCCACCGATTCGCCCATCACTACTCAAGGGACTTTATGAAAATAAAAAAAGTTTTTTAGATCAATGTTTCGACCCTCACTGGGGTATTTATCTTAGCACTTCGGGAGCTAACATAGCACTTTGGCAGCTTTTATTTGGCGAAGTAAAAAAATCCAAGAATTATCGAATGGTCGAAGTAGCCTATTCGATGGTTGAATTTTTTTTAGCTAGAAAGATAAAATGCATTCAGCTTATGATCAGGATGATCAGGAAAGGAAGAAAACAGTACTCAATATTTGTATTTTGTTTTCATTCAGTAGAAGTTTACAAACAACTTAAAATTTGTTTCTAATTTGTAATGTAATCATTTTTTTAAGTTTCCTGCGCATGCAAAATTAATTGTGCTACAGTAATGTAAACCAGTGAAACTCTTCTGCAAATGTTGTATTTTGTTTTTACAAGTAAAACTGAACTAAACCCTTACACTGGCTTCTTTCTTGCATCTTAAAATCAATAAGAGTTAGTAAGACTTTATATACATCCACTTCATACAGAGGCATTGCAAGGATCTGAAGGGGAATCTAGTAAAAAAGTAAACTGAAAGTAAGAAATACTATTGGAGATTAAAGACCTAATTTAATTAATTCATTCATTCATTTTGTGAATACAGCAGTTTTGCATAATTTAAAGTTAAAATATAATTTCAAGATTGGAGTACCAAATTTCCCCAAACAAATCTGCAGTTTTCATTTTTTAACATAAGCTATTATTATTATTAGTAGTAGTAGTAGTGCTGTTGGGTTGGTTGGTGACCATTAGTGATGGGCGAATCTCCCAAGATTCGCTTCGCCGAAAAATTCCCAAATTTCTAGAGAAATTCTCGAATTGGCTAAAAATTCGCGAAACGAGTCACGGGACGCTTTTGACGCGTGTCGCGTCAACTTTGGCGCGTCGCATCGTTTCCGACTCGCGATTCGTTTTTCTGGCGAAATTTCGCTTTGCGGGCGATTCGCGAATTTATTCGCCAGCTGCGAATCGCGGGAATTCACCCCTGGCGAATTAATTCGCCCGTCACTAGTGACCATATACATAGCCCTATTTGGGTTTTCAGGATTCTAGCGGCAGGTTCAAAATGTATCTTTTCTGTTGAGCTGGGTCTTACATTGTCCAAAACAAAAGAGCTTTTTTCTAGTCACATTTTCCATCACAAATAGTAGACATTATTTGGTCATTTGTTTATTTTTCTTGCAATCTATGGCATTCTTAAAAGTCTTCACTAACATTAACATTCAAATTTATCAATGTTTTTCTTTAATGTCCAGCTTTCATATCTATAAAGAGTTATAGAAAACACCATTGCCTTGATCTTTATTTTTATAGATACATCAGTAAATTTTCAGATTTGTTTCCAGGTTCTTCATCCCTCTACTAACAAGTACCATATATATATATATCTTTTTGAATGATGGACCTTTGGTAGTTAAAACAGTAAAATAGTAAAATCAGGGAAAATGTAAAATGCATTATACAATATATTGGTGGGACCACAAAAATGTGTAAAATTAAGGAAAACTTAAATTCAAGGTATGTAAAATCAAGGTTTCACTGTAATTGATCCAAGAAGTTCACACAGTTTATTTGGCTTCATCATCAACTCTAAAATTGTCTGTGTTTTTCTCATATTTACCTGTAGCCAATGGATTTTGATAAAGAAAAGCAATTCTCATTTTCAACACAAGCCTCAAGAGAGTACTGCTAATAAGTAATTTGATTTCCAAAATGCCAATATATGAATCACAAAAAGTTTATTTTAGTAATTATCCTTTGCATTTACATATTTCATGAAATATGAAGAACATATGAATGTGTGTGTGGGCTGTAGCATTTGGTTAGTCATACAAAAAGCATACTTCCAAAATTACAGAAAAAAATCTAGTTCTAGCTGTTGTTAAAATAGTTCCCAGTAAACATCTAATTGGTCCAAAAGGCAAAAAACAATATTTATTACATTCTTTATTCCACAGGATTTGTCTTAGAACTGCACTGCTGATATTGGAAGCCTGAAAGCCCAGCTTGATCATACAAAGTGCATTTTGCTCATAACAGGAATTTTTACCCTAATAGAAACTGTTTGGTTGGCAGGGGAGACAATATGTTTGCACTGTGGCACTATAATTATTTAGCTGGACCTTTCTTTTCATAAGAGGTGCTTCTAATAAAAGAAAGTTAGCCTTTGGGCTGGGGCAGACAGGGAGGTTCGGGGAGATTCTGTCGCCTGGCGATTAATCGCAGGCGACAATCTCCCCGAACTGCCTTCTCCCTGTCCACTGCTTGTTTAAATGAAAAAGCGCCAGCGCTGATACACACGCAGCGTGGCGATTTCCGGAATCGCCCGAAGTTACTTTGTGAGGAAACTTCGGGCGATTCCGGAAATCGCTGTGCCGCGTGTGTATCAGCGCTGGCACTTTTTCATTTAAACAAGCGGTCGGACAGGTAGAAGGAAGTTCGGGGAGATTGTCGCCTGCAATTAATCGCCAGGCGACAGAATCTCCCCGAATCTCCCTGTCTGCCCCAGCCCTTGTGTTGTATAGAAACCAAATTAAGAATGTACAATAATATGGCTTTACCAAATTGTTTATGTAAACATATTCAACTGTAAAATAATTGTAAAAATTCCCACTTTTCCCATTTAACACAGAAAATTGTGTCACAAGAACAATGGTGCTTGGGTGTGGCAATGAAAAGGTTAAATGCATTAAATGAGTTAAGATGACTTTAGATAAAACAGTTTCTTTAATTAGTCCCAAGTCATGACACATTTAACATACAAATCCAAGTGGATTCATCTGCAGTATCATAATTATAGAAGAAATATTGGAAAAATCCAGATGGAAAAGGTTTTAGAAGTTACATTCAGGGCTGGAACTAGGGGTAGGCAGAAGAGGCACATGCCTAGGGTGCAATGCTGTGGGGGTGCTAGGCAGGTACCTGTTCAAAAGTTTTCAGCCTACACCTAGTCCTGGTCATGTGCTCCCCTGCTCCTCTGCTCCCTCTTCTCGTCATTCCCTTTCCTCCCTCCACTCATCAATCCCCTTCCTCCCCTCATCACTCCCCTCCCCTTGTCACCCCCTCCCCTCATTACTCCATCCCCTCGCCTTAATCTCCCTTATGGCACATGCGCATGTGGCTTGGGAGGTGGGACTAGCCAACCTTAGGTACCCTGTAGGCTTGGCCCGGCCCTGGTTACATTTAATACATTAGACAGTGAGCTTGGAGAGGCTAAAGTGCAAGAAACAACTAAAACAGTACATACAATATGAGTACAAAATAGGGGGTTAATGCAATAGATGGAAATACAGCCTTTCGTATTACATACATTTACATTAAGCAAACTTTAATGGGGCAATATAGCTTACATAGCAGCACATATTGCATATGTCATTGTGTTGATCTGGATGCTTAATTGAAGACTAAATTATGTGTATTATTGGTCAGACAGCATGAATATGTGGTATGCAAAGTCTTTTAAATAAACAATTTTTTTTGTGAGAACATCAGTTTTGCCTAGATGCAGTAATACTTTGCGACTTACCTACAGGTAAAACCGAGCTATGCTCAATCAAAATTAGCCACAAAATAACTGCCTACCATTAAATGTAATATCTGTATTGACATTAATCAGTTAATATTTTAACATTTAACATAGACATTTGACATTTATTAACATGTAATGATCATTTTACATTGCAAATTGCAATATTCAATATTCATTTTGTGACATTTTATTCCATTAACAAGTTTAATTGCATTGCCCATAAGGATAAGCAACTTGGAGATAGTACTTCCTTAAACAATCCCCGTTAGAAAGCTATTAATAAGCTTTTAACTGTGAGAGTTAGTGCTGGGCATTTATAGACTATTGTTTCATTATATGGTTGTATGAGTAATTAAATTACAAGGACTGCTTTGCATAGCAGCAGAATTATTGCAATATGATGACACTTTGCTGACAGTAGGCCAAGCTTTAGAATGTCCCCAAAACATCTATGTGGTTTTGAAAGTTACCAACAATAAGTACCTCTATCAAAACTGAAAGTCACAATGTTCTGTATGGTACTGATTCATTTTAAAACATATTTAAATGTAATACTATCTTCTGGCTGTAGTGTTTAATTGGAGTGCAGAGCCTTTGTTTGTTATATAGTTTATAATTGAGACCTATATGGGGTCTATTGTCTGGTTTTTTTGTACCCGCACTATGTTGTTTATATGGTAAATAAATGTACAAAAGAGTGCCCTCCATTTATCAATTTGTTTCTTGCAGCAGCCAGTTTTTGGGTGAGCCCTTTTTGGGAGAACTAGGAGAACCTGGTGGATATTTAGTTGTTTGGATCCTCCCCCAAACAATCTGTTAACACTTTAATGCAGCTTTAGTGATGGGTGAATCTGTGCAAAAAATTTATGAAATGCACTGAAGTCAATGGGCGTCAAAATTTTTTTGCCGTGCATCAATTTTGAATCAGTGCCATATTGGTGAAGGGGAGAGATATTGGTTCCCCCCACCAGCAATTTAACTGTAAATTTTGGAAGTGAGAAAGCATGCTTTGTGCTCACTCAATTCTGCCTTGGGCGGTGATTAAAAAATTGACACCATGGTGCACACTGTGTTTTGGACAGCAGAGACCTGTGACAATACATCAAACGATACAGTCTGCTACTTTTTTCACTTAGCACCTTGCTCTGCATGTAGTTAATTACCCTTAGTATATTGTACTTGATGTTAACTTAGGGACCTATTTATTAAAAAAAATTCACAAATTGAATGCTTTTGTTAAAAACTCATTTTTTTAATTCTTTAAAACTCTAAAAATTCTAAATGTATAAACTGTAAAAACCACAAAAAAACTCTTAACACATAACTTTGCCATGTAAAATCTGTCGCAGTCCTTTTAGAAGGTTCCGTGGTCTTCTCACTAGTAATTGCCCAAAAAAAAATCAAAAAAATTATTAGAAGTTCTCATATTTTTATCTAGATTTTCAAGCAATTTTTTTCATTTGTGCTTTTTATATGTGGATCTTATAGTAAATTACATGACATTTGTGGGTTTTAGAGGAATTTGTTGATTTGTGGTCTCAAAAGGAACTAAAATGAGAATGCATGTTGTTTATTTTAGCAGCCTTATAAAATAGTACACCACATTAAAAAAACCATAAGTCCCAAACCTTGTGGATAGTACATTCTTTACCTTTACTTATTACAAAATTGCATTGTAAATTGGGCAAAAAATACATATTTCCATCACAAGGTGCAAACTTCCTTCCTGATTAAAAAAGGGCAATACCTTGGTTTAAACTTACTGCAATAGAATTAGTATTAGTATCCTTGGAATTATAATTCTTTTCATAAAATGTACTACAGATATAATAATTGCACTTTATATTTAATTTGAATGCATTTAATGTTATAAATTACTTTTAATGAATGCTCAATACTTCTCTGAACAATAATAAGAGTTGCTGTACTTATTTTAACATAGTTTGAGTTCCCATTTAATACCCCCTTTTCTCTTCTCTTTTCTTTCTCCTCACTACTGTTTTGTTATAAATTGTATGACCTAGTGGCAGCTAGTGATGGGCGAATTTATTCGCCAGGGGCGAATTCGCGGCGAATTCCCGCGAAACGGCAGGAAAAATTTGCGGGCAAAAATTCGCCGCCAAAAACTAGTCACGCGTCGTTTTTGATGCGACGCTCGTCAAAAACGACGCGCGACTCGTTTCGCGAATTTTTCGCCAATTCGCCCGTTTCGCCCATCACTAGTGGCAGCCCTTTAAGTTGAACACTTTGCTACAGAGATAAATTTTGAGGGTAGATGTTTTCTTCTGCTTCATAAATAAACTATTTAGTCTGTGGCTCATACATTAAAAGCCTGTGTCAGGTGTAAATCTCCTAATATCATTTTCTGTCAAACAGAATAGAAAACATTGTCTAAATTATGCATTTTTTTTACATATGTTTCATTGGGTAAAAGCCCAAATGTTACAGGAAAGAGTGTGGGAGCAACTGATCAAATGTTGATTTATGGACCTATAGCTTTAGGTTATTGTATTTTAAATACAAAATCCCCTGATTCAGCTTACAGATTTATGTGTGTGTAGTAAAAACAAAGGTGATTTACAGTTGCTGTTTGAAAATGACAAATGACAGGAAAAAAAGTATATATAACATTTTTATCCCTGAAAATATTAGCTTTTTGATGGAAATTGCTTGTTAAGCAGCAGGTATAACAAGGCACTTTGGAAAGGTTACAGATGTATAAGCAATGTTGCGGTCTACCAGTAGATCCTGGTAATATTCTTGGTAGACTGTGACCTGGGGCCCGGTGTCGGTAGTGAGAGAGGGTGGGTAGGCTGGGCTGAAGAGGAGCAGCATGGAGGGAGGGCACCTGAAGAGAAGGAGCAGCACAAAGGGAGGGCATGTGGGCAAGAGAAGGAGCTGCACAAAGGGAGGACGGGTGGGCAAGAGAAGGAGCAGCACAAAGGGAGGGAGGGCAGGCCCTAGAAGGAGCAGCACAGAGGGGGTGGGCCAGAGAAGGAGCAGAATGAAGGGAGGGAGGGCAAGCCAAAAAAGGAGCAGCATGAAGGGAGGGTGGACCAGAGAAGGAGCAGCATGAAGGGGCAGGTCAGAGAAGGAGCAGCACGAAGGAAGGTTGGGTGGGTGTGCCAGAGAAGGAGCAGCACAAAGGGGCACGCCAGAGAAGGAGCAGCATGAAGGTAAGGAGGGCAGGCCAGAGAAGTAGCAGCATGAAGGGAGGGTGGGCTTGAGGAGGGGCATTACCTTTGGGATCAGTATTACCACCAGTTCCCAACATTCTCAATAGTACCCCTTAGCTCTTCCTGAACAGGATTTTTCTCGTAGCAGACACTGGCCTTACAATGTCCTTATTACTCTCTTGAACCCCTAACTGGTGGAGTGAACAACAGAAGACTCTCAGAGTTGGAGCATTTAGCAGCCCATTCTATCTTGTGCACCTAGTGCTCGCTCACATGTACACTACTTACACTACCCTGTTCTATCTATACCTGTTACCTGCTAATTCCTTACAGAACCTTCCCCCTTTGACATCACCCACATATGAAATCTTTCAGCCCTGCCCCTATAATATTTCTCCATTATTACTTCTGGTGGCTAGTGGTATAAATAATACTCTTAAGTCAATATTAAAACACTATGGCCATCTAATGGTCATGTTAACAGATGACAACCTTTCCATTTAAACATATTCAGCCAGAACATACATGTAATCACAATTATTACACATTATTGCCCCTTAGAAACTGTGCAAATGGAAAGGCCAGACCAAACTGTGGAAATTACATTGCCATTATACGATAATTGCATTGCTCTATATGACAGGCCAACAGACATGAACCTGAAGGAACATGGCTGTGCTAATGCAAAACCATAAAGAACTATTGCAAAACAAAATGCTAGCACAGTGGGATTATAAAATATCTCACAATGGATATAATTTCATTGATAGATTCCCCTACATCTTTCCACAAATTGAGTTGCAGTCTTAATATTGTTTTGTATATAAATGACTGAAATAATAGTATAGCTTGTCCTCTTATTATTCATTAACATTCCATGTTTGTCTGCAAGCTGGTGTTTGGCCAAATATGGGAACACAATTCCTTTTAAATAAAAGCTCCTGAAATTGGCAACTGGTGAGTTCAGCCTTTCATTATTAGCAGTTGAATCTCATGAGGCAAATGCTCACATCAGCTCCTTGAAAAGCACTATTGTAGCTCAATTCATAGTACATAATGGCTGAAAACAAAAAAACTTTGGAGCATATTTACTATTGCAGCTGCAAATTCTAATTACAAAAATGCCATATAATAAATAATCTGACAGAGGGGCAGTGCCGGACTGGGACACCAGGGACCCACCCAAAAACCTTAGACCAGGGGCCCACCATAAAACCTTAGACCAGGGGCCCACCATAAAACCTTAGACCAGGGGCTACTCTCAGTACTAATATTCTTCATCTCCTCAATCAACCTCTATTCTCCTAGTTTGTTTTCTTTACATACTATAATCAATTATTCCATCTATTTAGCCTCTTTGTTCTAATAGAAATAGGGAATGGCCATGAAATAGGCAAAAAGTTTGCAGCATGAGGGGCCACTGACACCTTGGCCCACAGGGAGTTTTCCTGGTATTCTGGTGGGCCAGTCCAACACTGCAGAGGGGCAAGTAGCACTGCACAACTATGCAGCTGATGTATTGGTTAATAAGGAACAATAGAGTATATTGCCTGGCATCTGGTAAATATTGTACCTCTTCTCTAGTGTCATCAATCCAAAATTAGCAAGACTTTCTCCAGAAATCCTCCATAAGTATTATTAGTATGATGTCAGAAGCGCTCTGTTATGGAGTGCTGGATTTCTTCACAAAGATGGCAGCCCCCATGTGGAGAGCTGGGTTGTAATGCAGCACCGCATGACATCATTTCATCGTGAAATGTCAGACTTGCTTTCGCCCGCTTAGACCTGGTGAAGTGCAATGGAGTGCATAGAACTTCCTCAATCTTCAGTTACTTACATCATATAAAGTAGTTTGAGAGGAAAAAGTCCAAAAAATGCTGGCGTCATTTCTTTTTCCAGGGTGATAGGCTGCAAAAGTCTTAAAAATGTTTTTTTGTGTAACCAGTTTCCCCCCATACATTTTATAACATATAGGAACATTATTTTACAGTGGGCATGCATAGGGCAGTAAAGCAACTCTATTGACTTTATTAAGGTTCCCTTGGCATATCTAGTCATCAGTGTAAATGTAATGTATTAGATGCAACATGTAACATAAAGAGTGCATTAAACTTTAAATTTCCCATCATATACAAATTAGCCTGAGCCCAAGACCTCTAACAAAGTTGCGCTAGACAGAATTGAATGCTTGCCAGCGTCCATCAACCAGGACAAAACTTTTTATTAAATTTGCGTTGTTCTAGCAAAATTTCACCTGGCGTTTGCACTTTAGTAAATCTGCCCCCTAGTGTTTCCTATTAAGGAGACCCTGTCTATCTGTACCTGTCCATCCAATGTGCAGAAGGAGCACCAACCTTTGTTTGTCTTCCCCTTATAAACCCTTTGCACTCTATCCCATCTTCTGACTGGGATCCAGCACTGGGCCAGACCAGCTAGGTGCCCTGGGCATGTACGTGCATATGTGCGAATACGCATGTGCACATTCCCTCTGAGCTGGGCACATCCACCGAGAGAGTAGAGAAAGGGGGCAGACTAGGGGTTGGAGGCAGAGAAGATATGTGCCTGGTGCCCCCCCAGCTTTGCACCCTAGGCACGTGCCTACTCTGCCTACCCCTAGTTCCTGCCCTGCCAGGATCTGTACTACACTTAAACTGAAATAACTTTATCTCTACTGCCTAGTGGCCTTAAACACACATTACTATTTCTAAACTAATTTCTAATAAACCCAACATTTATAAATATAGGTCTTGCTTCTTTGACTTCCTGGATGTGTGCCAATATTGCTCTTTTGAGCTCTTCTGCTTAGATTCTGACTACTCTGATAGGTGCCTTCACCTGACTTTTGCCTGGATTTTGCATGATTGCTAATTGTCTCTGGATATCACTCTCTACATCATACTAAAATTTCATTAAAGGAAAACTAAACCCTAAAAATGAATGTGGCTAGTGATGGTTTGCTATGTATTACTACCCCCAAACATAGTTTGTTGCTACATATCTATTTTTTAGAAAAACAATACCAATATGGAATTTGGCTCAGTGGATAAAAGATTAGAACATTTTTTTTCAGCCAACAAGTTCAAGGAAGAATTCTGCAGCATGCCTGTGTTCATTATAGACTGCATTCTCACATAAAACAGGGAAAGTGAAGGCCTCAAATATGCCTCTGCTGAAATGATACATTTTATTTCTATACGGCAAATTTGAACAAGGTAAAAACGAGCTAGGTAAAAATATCATCCATTGTATTTAAGGCAATGAGTTTAATTTAAACCTGTAATGCTCCTTTTATATCAACCAAGGGAAAACCAGCTTTTTCATTTGTATTCTTTGGATATTCTCCCAAAAGTGCATACAGATTGCATTTATCACGTTCTGCTATAGATGCACAGTTCTTTCTTCTCTCTACTGTAGAATATCTCAACCTCTTAAAAGGTAGCTGCCCCTGCCCACTAAACTGTAGTTGACTTAATTCAACTAGACACTGTCTGTATATCATGACCTGGATGAATTAAAATATTCACATACATGTTGCTTTATGCTTATTGCTACTGGATACTACAAAAAGTTGTTTACTTACAGGCGTACTGAAATGAACTCTCTGAACAAAGTGATTGTTTTGATTGCCATGTTAGAGTCAGGAA
>CM044445.1:103583535-103596341 GCA_024363595.1 Xenopus borealis
AGATGCAAGATCCTTATTGCTGAGAATATAAGCCTTTGTCAAGTACATCCTGAGGATTGCTACATTGTTGAGTAAATCAAATTCTGTAGTGAACAACATAAATATAACCTTTAAGTAACATCTAGAGCCGAATATTTAATGGAGTAGAGAACTTCCATGGTTGCTCTACTTTCTTTAGTAGTTTAGGATCCTTCATCACACTATTAAATCACTATTAAATACACATTAGCCTACACTTAAGTCATCATCTTTATATTTCTGTTGCATACAGCAAATACTTTATGGAAACAGGCACAACAAATCAATTGTTAGTTGATTAGATTAATGGATTAGAAGGCAAGGAAATCAATGTTCACACAGATGCTGCTGGCAAGCTTCAGGTAGCAGCCAGCCATTTCTTATGTAACTGAAAAAATGAACTAAGCAAAAAACAAAGAGAAGAAGGGAAGAAAAAATTGAGATACTGTTCATGAAGGTTCTTCATTATTAACTAGAAGCCAATACCAGCTTTGATTGCCAATTTCTGCTAAAACTTAGAGAAAGAAATGTGCTGGAGAAATAATTAGGAACTAAAGGACAAACTGTACAGATATCCTTCATGGTTTGTGCTCAGAAGTGCTCAGAAGTTTCAGCTTTGGAGAAGGAAGTTTTTACAGTATTGATCGCTAGAGCAAAGATTGTATGGAATATCCTGCAGGGTATTATATAATGATTTTAAAAAAAATGCCTGTCCATGAAATGCAGCCCTTAAACATTCCAAATTGCATTGCTTATTCAGATATATATATATATATATATATATATACAGTATATACAGTATATATATATATATATATATATATATATGGTTTCATCTGTAGGTCATTGGGTTACTATCTCTGTTAATTGTTTGAAGCATGTCCAGATAGCTTCAGATTATTATACTATGCCTGGTCATGCTGCCCATTTCCACTTCAAGGCTTGCATCTCTTTACCTCTAGAATACCTGCTCTGAATGCCTCCTTCAATTTTTCCAAAACTCCAATATCAGATTACATCTAGGTACTTATGTGTCAACCCAACTATATATGTCATCCTTTATTAACATTACCCAGCAACTTAACCTGACTATATATCTGAAGATATGCTTGTTTGGAGAGGATCCATACAAGGGCATAAAAGTTGTTGACATATGCGGTGGGAAAGTGGGATGCAGGCAGCTGACGGACTCTGGTGCGGGGCAGAAAGTAGGTATATGTGGGTCAGGGAGTGTGAGGGAGTTTGGGGGTGAGTGTGCCATTCCCTCAGAAAATTTCTTTGCAGGTGGCCCGGAGCACTGTAGTTATACCCTGGCTGTCAACTTGGTCTGAAGGGGGTGAATCTGCAGATTAAATCTCCCCATGTATTGTCACCTTTAGATTTTAAAAGGAAGGGGCCTTCTTCCTCTTGTGTCTCATTAAAGACATTGAATATCATTATGTATATTTAATATCTTATTTCAACATCTATGCATTCCAAATTTTTATTTTAAAGGCTTTAAATATCCGTATCCTTTATTCTCATTATAAAAACCAAATGCAATGGAAATGCTTCACAAAAACCTACTATGTTTTAATTAATTTACTTTGCAATCATTTTGTTTCTACTCCTATTGCTTTAATTCCCCTCTCCCCGGGTTTACTGTTAATACCATGAAAATGAATGCAAATGAGAGGAACTCATCCATGTCTAAATTATGTCCTGCACACCTGCTTTGCAATAGAGGCTCTCACCATCAATATATAAAAATCTCATCAGTTATGCAAATGTTTATGTTTCATAAACAGGTCTCAATTAATAAATAGGTTTTGTATAAGGACACTAGCAAAGACTAATTTCCACTTAATGAGAAATACCTGCAAAACAATTTGTGGGGATGAATTTAATGGGATTGTACAGTTTATGGAGTTTCTGACTGAAAATCATAAACTATTATGCAGAACATAACTGCCAGGCTGCAATTTCCTAATATGAATATGCTGACATTATTTCTAAAATGGTGAAAGTAGATTATTAGTAACAAAAACCCAGCTCTGATTTGAAATATTAAAGTAAAACTTTACCCCCAAAATGAATAATTAAGCAACAGATGGCATATTCGCAAATCTTACCAAACTGGAATATGCATTTAAGTAAATATTGCCATTTTACAACTTTTACCATGCCATCATTTGGTGATGGTCTGTGTGCTGCCTCAGAGATCACCTGACCAGAAATACTGCAGCTCTAACTGTAACAGGAAGGTGTGTGGGAATAAAAACAGAACTTTGTCCATTAATTGGCTCATGTGACCAAACAAGTAAGTGTGCCCTTGTTTTGTTTGTGTGCACCATGAGTCATAATATCACATGGGGCGACCCTTAGTTCTTAAAATGGCAATTTTCTATTTATGATTACCCAATGGCACAAACTACTAAAAAGTATATTATTATGAAAATCAATATTTAAATGAACTAGAGTTTTACACATGAACTGCTGTATGCAATATATTTTTATAGAGGGTATAGTTTTCCTTCAATAAAACCCATCACCCAAAAGTCTGGTCCTGCATCTGTATAGGTTAAAACAGCCTGTACAGGGGATTCTTTATGAAAGAGTCTCTAAGACTTCATCAATATTTCTTCCATAAAGACAGGTTGAGTTCATAATTTATACCAGCCCCTGCACAGTTGAGCTAACAGCCTAGGTTTACACAGCAGTCAGTGTTGCCTGGGCACTTGTGGAAGGAAGTCAAAGTACCTGGAGAAACCCCTTTTAGAACCCCACATAAAGAACATTCAAAACATTCACAGTGCCTACAACAAAGCAGCAGTGCTAACCATTGAGACACCATTCCACCCATAGGGTCAACGACAAATCTACAGAGCCTTTACATAGACAAGAAACCATGCTTTTAAGTCATATGAAAATCCTAATAAGTCACCCTATTATAGATGACTAGTTGCTTCCATAAACATGTTAAGAAGAAACTAAAATTCCTACTCAAAACCTTTGAAATGCAACATTTGTTCACTAGGGTCAAGGGGGTTAGACTGATAAATTGTGCAAATAAAATGTTCTACATCATTTTATTTTATACTGCTTTTTGAAGAAGCATAAACACTCAGTATATTCAGAACATGAGAAATGTTGATGTTTATCTACTTACATTAAATTACATTAGATTGTGATTCTTTGGATGTTGTACCTGTGGATGCAACCCACTGTGAGGAACCCTTGAATTACCCACAAAGAAAAGAGATCCTTTGCCCTCACCCGTTATCAATATACTAAGGACTTTAAAGGCAAACTATACCCCTAAAATAAATACTTAATCAACAGTGTACATCATACTAAATAGCATATTAAAAATCCTACCAAACTGGAATATATATTTAAGTAAATATTACCCTTTTCCATCTTTTCCTATGAGCCTCCATTTTATGATATTCTCTCTGTGCTGCCTCCAAGATCATCTGACAAAAAACAATGCAGCTCTAACTGTAACAGGAAGAGGTGGAAATAAAAAGAAAGAACTTTGTCTGTAATTGGCAGTAGCATTTAGCATATGTGAACTGTAAGATTCCAGGGGCCGGCCCTTATTTTTTAAAATGCCAATTTTTTTATTAGGATTACTCAATGGCACATACAGTACTAATAAAAAAAGTATATTATTATGGAACGATTCTGTTTACATGAAACAGGGTTTTACATTTTGTGCATTAAGATATGAAATGCCTTCCCTTAAAACAATGCAGGAAATCTGTCTATATGTTGCAATATATTCAAAGTCATGCCTGGTCTGGCCAGCCATACACTCACTTTCATACAGTATGACCCATAAAGAATTCTACAGCTTCATTATACCTTTTTCATAGGGACGATGTTTTAAATGCAACTTACTTTCAAGGTTAAAACTCCCAAATTCTTGCCCTTTTTATTGGCCTCCCCTGGAATCTGTAGCTGGTAATGATGGAAGCTATACCATGGAACATTTAATACTGGAATCACCACCATGCCCTAGGTGGCAGTAACACCCTTGTGTAAATAAGAGCATACCCTAATAAAGCTATTCCATACTTATCCATCCCCCAGCAAAGCTATTATGATTTGTACCAATCATTGTATTGAACAAATCAAAATCTTGAGATATACTGTATCAGCAAGCCTTGGCTTCCTTCACTAAGACAGCAAACTTTCCCAACTGCAAACAAATGGATGAGACTGAACCCAATGAAACATGACACACATTTTTAATCTACAGAAGTTAACAGAACGCATTGTAGTTAAGTGCACATAGTACATACAGTATTTAATACCATTTTGCAGAAGTGGCAGTTCTGCACTATAAACCTCCCACCACCTGTTAGTGGAAACAAGAGACTCAGCACTGTCTAACTTGTCCATCTGAATACCAACCAATTTAGGAGTTGGTTAGGGGGCAAGAGGAGAAGCCTACATGCCTCCGTTTTGGGAATCCGAGACCTGCTGCATTTATTCTAGGATGCAAAATGCAAAAACATAGGGTGTAAAGTGCAAAATCACCCTCTCTTGCACATCTTTTATGTGTGTGTCTGTATTGTGTTGCACTTTGTACAATCCATTGCCACAGACTGGTACATTTTTGTATAAATAAATAAGTTTTAATTGTAATAAAAATGCAATTAAATTCTTGTTTTAAAATGCAATTTAATCTTAAATTTGTGGCTTTATGTCTACATGTTTGAAATAGTTTTCAACATGCAGTTATATTTTTTTATGTAGTAAGTATTAGAGTCTGTGCTGGGAAATTACATTTTTACTTGAAGTCATCCTCTTCTGCAAGTTCTTGCAAATTATTTGAAATAGGAATCTATTGCACCAACTCATTGCTATATCAAAAGGATCAATATCAGACACAAAAATTACATCAATCCTGCAGTTTGCTGACTTTTCTACAGAAGAATGTCAACTTTGCAGTGCCCAGGGTTCTGCAAATTCTTTTCTCATTGAAGGCCAGACAATTGTTTTCTCCATATTCATCTGTTCATGCATTTTCCTCAGGTTGAAGCTACAGAGGAAATCTTGATATAGTTTTGCAAAAGTTTGGTTTCAAAAATATTTTATTTTAGTTTCCCAAGCTCAGTTAAGCAAGGTTTTAACTCTTGTGAGTAAATATATTAAATTTTTTAAATGTTACTATAGCTATAGTTAAGCAAAATCAGTTTTTTTATTTTAGGTTATTAGTGGGCCTATTTATCAAAGGTCAGATTTTAGAGGTTTCTGAAACCATGACTAAACTCTAAAACTATGAATGCCATGAGATTTATTTAAAAATACAAAAAGTGTGAATGGAAAATTACACTTGAACAATGTGCTAAACTATATGAATACATTGGAAATATAAACATTAAAATTTTTCAGACAATGACTAATGAAAATAAAATATGAAAACCTCTAAAAGTCTGAAAATGACTTAAATCAGTTTAATAGGATCAGTGCAGCTCCCATTGACTTCTATAGGACCTCGACAAATTTTAACTGCCGATCTTTTGTATAATTGTTTTTTCGTGGATTTTAAACTTTATAAATCTTGAATTTTTAGAGATTTTTTTTAAAAAATGAGAAACCCACAAAGATTGGTGGAAAACATTATTACATATTAATGAATGGACCCCTAAATGTTCCATGAAGATAAGAATCATTTGGAACACATTCAGGTTTGTAGTTTTTCTCAGAAAAATATGATTGTCACAAATTGGGGGTTATTTATCAAAGGATGAGTCTTACCTCAAATGAACTTGAAATGGTATCTTATTTTAGAAAAAACTTGAATGTAAAAAATCAGATTCTGCAAGTTTAATTCCCGCAACCTTAAAACTTTAATCGATCCATTAAAAAAAATAAAACTCAGATTGCTCGAATCATTCCAGTTTTCAGGCCAAACTCTCCAGAAAAAAAACCCTGAACATTACACAGGCTGTTAATAGCCTCAAATGGTTCAAGGGCCCTCTGTCATTGATTCCTACATGACCGTGACAAGTTTTAGATGGTGTATTTTTGGATTCAAGATATATCCAGGTTCAGGGTATAATAACTCATGAATATCTGAGTTTTTATTTTAAAAAAACTTGTACTATTCGAGGTTTTGTATTTTTAACACCAAAAATTTGAGTTTTGACCATAAATACTAAACTTGAAAACTAGAATTTTCGTGGAAAAAACAAGTTCAACCTTAATGAATCTGCCCCATAATGTTCAGTTGATGTTTTGGAATGCTTTATATGAAGTAAATGATTGTATTACTACACTTATGTTATGTAATATCTCAAATGATGACATCAAACTCTTGTTACCAGGCAGGAAGGACATTAAAGACCAACTGGCAAATTAAATGCTGGTTTCTTTTATTTTGAAAATTTAAAATAGCCATTTGTTCAGAGAAACATATTGCATATTTCAATAATATGATTCAGCTCATTTCTGGAAATAAATTGTTTGTATTTGATTACTTTAATGGCAAGATTTGTAGCCCTGTAACAAAATCATTAATTTCACAGCTAAATTATATTACAGATGTTCGCTCCATTACATTACAACATTAATGTCAGCACTGTTCTGCTGGTGTAAATGTATACTGGAAAATCAAATTAAAGTTCAGAGTAATGAAGTATATTAATTGCATTGTTAAAGAATGTTTTAATTCATTTTCATTAGTGTCATTATTACAATCTTGCATTTTACCTTTGTTTACCAACAGTGCAAATGACACCATATGTATACATATGGTAAACATTGATTTACTGAAGGGTTCCATAGTAACATATTAGGTTAGGTTAAAAAAAGACACGTCCATTAAGTTCAACATTTTAAGTCTATATAAAACATGACTAATTGCTAGTTGATCCAGAGGAAGGCAGAAAATCCTATTTGAAGTCTCTCTAATTTACCTCAGAGGGGAAATATTCCTGACTCCAAGTCCCTTGATCAACTTGCACGATGAGTTATTTTTCATAACTCTGTATTCTCTAATTTGCTAAAAATCCAACCCCTTCCTTAAGCTATCTAATGTATCACCCAGTACCCCCCTTAATTTTACATCTTCACAGCTCTCACTGTAAAAAAAGCTCTTGTTTAGACAGAACCTCCTTAATTCTAATTGGAATGGGTGCCCTCTTGTCAGCTGGAAGGACCTACTGTAAAATAAAGCATTAGAAAACGTTATATATTGATACATAGTTGTCATATCCCCCCCTTAAGCACCTTTTCTCCAGCATGAACAACCCCGACTTGGCCACTCTTTCCTCATAGCTGAGAATTTCCATACCTTTTACCAGCTTAGTTGTCCAATAAGCACAAAACTAGTTGCAGATTTCCATCCAGTTCATAGCTGGAGGCTGCAATAGAAATTCAATCACAAAGATCATCAGTCTCCCTGGAAGTGAATGGATGATGTTATATACCATCAGCAATAAATTGTCTAGTATTCTTGTAACATATATGTCTATAAGCTATCCAATTACTGTGCATTTGGCTGGAGGGAGAGTAAATGATGATTGTTTCTGTTTTGTATCATTGAATAAAATAAGTCAATTGAAATTATTTTAAGATTGATCTGTCAATTGAAATCTGAAATATAGAAAGCCCCTTCAAGTCAAAATTCTATTAAGATATGAAATAGTGAATACAGTCTATACTACCACACAGGCCTCAAAAATTACAGTCAGGGTTACCAATGTCTCTAAAGCTTATTAGTGATGGGTGAATTTATTCGGCAGGGGCGAATTCGCGGCGAATTCCCGCGATTCCCGCTGGCGAATAAATTCGCGAAACTGGCAAACGCGCGACTCGTTTCGCGAATCGGCGAAAAATTCGAGAATTTCTCTGGAAATTCGAGAATTTTTCGGCGAAGCGAAACGCGCCCGTTTCGCCCATCACTAAAGCTTATTGTTCAAAGTTGCCTTCCACAACCATTGCTATGTAAGGTTTTGCCTAAGAAATATAAAAAAAAATATTTTAGGGAAGGGCTGTCCAGCTGGAGACCTGGTGTAATCCTCAAATTCATAATATTTTCCCCAACATGCTCAAGGAATTTACAGAACTTCTTGTATAACATCATTATTGTAATATTATGTTCCCATGAATATGGAAAAATAGAAGGATTTACAAACAATATCTAGGTTTACTTTCAGTTGTTTTGAGCCTGGCTGTCCCTTTAGCAATTATAAACTGTTCACATTGTTTAAGTGCAATTATAGGACATGCTATAACATATGAAGTCCATTTTTTGTCATTATGCAACAAGAAAAAGTGTATGTAGAATATTAAGTTTTGTACATCTTCATTGGATTTGTTGAATAAACTATTTTTGTTGTAGAGCTTTTCTGGTCTATTAGTGATACATTAGGACTGTATACAGGTATGGGATCTATTACCTAGAATTGTGGGGACCTGGATATTTCTGAATAAGGGATCTTTCCGCAAATGGCATCTCCATATCTTAAGTGCTAAAACCCTTCTAAGCTTATGTAATGTGTAACAATGAACACAATAGAATATTTTTCTCATCAATGCAGCTTACTTGCCATCAAGTACAAGTAGAACTGTATTATAATTATTACAGATCAAAAGGAAATCATTTTAAAAAGTTTGAATTATTTGCTAGTTTGGAGCTCTCTTGATAAAATATCCAACATCTGTATATTGTGCTAATATGGGGTGGTTATGCACATCTACATGGCTTTAGTTAAATATACCCTTTTTGGGTGACTTATTACCTTGTCACATTCTGTAACTGCACTTAAATATTTGTTCCACTGTGCGTGGACTTAACAAAGGATTATCTGGACTCAAAACATGTTGTTCAAATAAACACACCATTTTGCACCTTGATCTATATTATAGACTTTCTTGCAATTCCTTCTATTTTTTCTATTTGGGCTTGCACCAGTGGCAAAGGTGGACCATGGGAATTGTCTCACAATTATTTTTTCCCTTAGTGGTTGGTCGTTACCTTCAACTATTCTTCCCATGAATATGTGTTATGGTGTCCAAAATGGCAAAAGTTGGACAGCAGTGATTAAAACTTGTTCAGTATAAAAGTAAAAGACCAAAAATATGAATTTAATTTTGATAAAATAACCAAAATCTGAAATAAGAAATATATTTGCATGGAATTTGTAAGGAAATATCTTATAATAGTGAGAATTGTACTTAACTTCTTTGGAAATGTTACAGTATCAGAAGGTGTGATAAAACTCTGTGTTCTGGATGTAAAAATACATAAAGAAGCAACAAAAATGTGCAAATTCTATCACTCTGTTGGAAGGCAAATTGCTCAGTAGTTCTACAGTCCAGCAATGTTTAGAAAAAGAGACAGGTTGAAAGGTACAGGAGAAAAATTAAAATACATTTACAAATACATAGCAATGCCTTATATTATTGTGCATACTAAATTATGTTCTAAGTCTGTTTGAATCACAGCTGGGCAATTTTCTCTGAATTCTAATATATAATTTTCATCGCTCTATTAGTGCAGGTGAAAATAAACACTAAACTTGATTTCCCTTGGGATTTAAATGCAAAAAACATCCACTGTCTGACCCATGATTTACAGAAGCCAAGGAATTTCTGGGACTTTAAGATAATTAAATCTGCTTTTTATGAATAGTTCCATTAGATAAATAAGAAAAAAATTGAAACATCTTTTTTTTGCAACCCTTAATCAAGTTTCCCAACTTAATATGGGCCAGAGGATTCCCATATTTCTTAACTTCAATAAATATACTCTTATCAGAGGGTTACAGCAGTCTGCATTCTGATTAGGCAGTTAGTCTGTAGGACAGAAGGTCACTACCAAGATTAGACAAATACAAAAAATAGTATTCTTTTTCAAAGTAAGATTAAAAAAGAAAGAAGTGAGTCAGCCACAACAATATTAATCTATTTAAGGCACAACTTTAGAGCTATACACGCAGAGCATTGGTATTGTATATATAATCTTTCTAGCGATGTCTTTCATTACAGTATAATATGGTATCAGAGCAGTTTCCTTCATTCAACTGCATTTAAAAATTATAGCAGTTATCTAACCAGGTAGAGTCTTTGTGTAATAATTTCCTTTTTCTCTGTAATACTAAAATAGTACCTTGTACTTGATCCAGACTAAGATATAATTAATCCTGGCTTGAATCAAAATAATCCTATTAAATTTATCGAGGGGGTTATTTATCAAACTCTGAATGACGAAAATCCGAAATAATCATTTTTTTTTATAAAATAGGCATTTTTTAAAATCATGAATTTATTAAACCCAGAGGATGAAAAAGTCAAAATATTAAAATCTGGCATCTCAAACCTGCCGATGTTGCATACAAGTCAACAGGAGTAGCCCCACAGTTTTTTGATGAGCGCTGGGTTTCATGCAATTCCACAATGTTTTCGGAGCTTTCGGGGAAAAATCTGAAAATTTGTAGTTTTTTCCTCTAAGAAAATTTTCAGGAAAATATGATAATAAATAAGCCTAAAATAGGCTCAGAGTTTGTAGCAGCAATTGCTGAGATAAATTCGGAGCATGATAAATAACCCCCTTAATGTTTACATTTTTTTTAGGCAAAGAATGGTAAATAGTGATGGGCGAATTCATTCGCCTAGCTCGAATTCACGGTGAATTCCCGCGATTCGCCATCATCTAATAAATTTGTGAAATGGCCGGAAAAATTTGCAAGAGAAAATTCGCCGGCATCAATTTCCGATTCACCATTTTCGCCATTTCATGAATTTCTCGGGAAATTCACGAAATAGCGAAAGTTTTATAAAATAGCAAAATCGAAAAGTTCACGAAAAATTCAGGAAATTTTACAGTTTTCACAAAAAATTTTTGAAATTCGAACTATTCCACTAAATTTGTGAATTTCTAATGTTTTCACTATAAATTTGTGAATTTTGAACATTTTCACTATAAATTCGTGAATGTTGAATGAAAAATTTGTGAATTTGGAACGATTTCACGAAAAAGTCATGAAAATTGGAAATTGATGCCGGCATTGAATCGCAGGAATTTGACGCGAATTCGAGCTAAGTGAATAAATTCGCCCATCACTAGTGAAAACGTTTGAATTTCACAAATTTTTCGTGAACTTTCTGATTTCGATATTTTCGCGAATTTTTGACCATTTTGCGAATTTCATGGGAAAAGATTCGGCAAAGCAAAGTGCCCCGGATTCACCCATCACTAATGGTAAACCAATTCATGGAAATGTCCTGAACTTGGATAACCGGTTCCTTAACTGTACTATAAATCTTGAGGGGGTTCTGAAAAAACATGGTGGCTACATTTATTGTGATAATTGTAGCTGAACACTCGTACCAATCTTCCTTGAAAATTCTTCAAGTCCTTCTACATTTGCGTTCCACATGCCAAGCTGGAAAAGAGAAGCTGGCCAAAATTAAGTATTTGCAGTGATAAAGAGTTGATTAAATTTTTTTTACAACTGAAAGGATGCATCAACCCCTACAAAGACCATTCTCCTAGGCAACAGTCTTCCAAGACATGATTTTTGGTGGAATCATGCTGTCCCAAATGTCGCACTGAGGAGGTGGCATGTGATTACTGCTCAAGCTTATTTTAGAAGACTAGAATGGATTCAGCAGGCTAACAACAGGTGTATGCCTAGCTACATATTCTGTTTATATAGGAAGGTATGCCAGGTAGTAACCTGAGGTCTACCTACAGAGTCGACTCCTTTCAGTAGCAAAGTATTCATATTATGTACAGTATGGAATGGCCAGAATATGGGCATCCGGGTTGGACAGCCCCTAGCTTGTGTGCCATTTACATGCTCAATCTAAGGAGCCCAATCGTTTTTAGCATGAGAGAAAGTCCTATACTTTCTGCCAACCCTTTAATCTGCCACTCTGAGTCCTAAGGGTTTAACTAATAGAAAAACTACTAGGTTAATATCCAGTGGTACTTACTCTTTGCCATGCTTGCAGTAATTATAATACATACACATTACAGAAGTACAACTACATAGAATTGACTTTCTAGTGTAATCCCTAGAAAGAACTGAATGACATTATTGTACTAATTACATTTGTTCTCAGAGGATCTGTTTGTAAAAGGACAAGTTGTAATTGTAACTTGCCGAAAAGCCAAAACTGTTTTTTTGTTCTGAAGTTTAAAAGAAATGTGTTCATAGGCATTATATCTAAAGGAGAGTTTTATACAGGGTTTGTTTTAAGAATCTCAATTAAAGTTTATTAGAGCCATGAGAGGTGATGCATAACTTCAAAAGGCATAGGAAAAGACTGGATAATCAGGGAGGCATGGTACTCAGACATACAATAGGTAAGGTACATATATTTGCATTGGTTTAATTGTTTCTTTCTCAATACATATGAGACCAGTAAGGCCTACACTTGATAGTCACTCTCAAATTGTGTGCCTCATGGCACCCACTGCCTGCATGCACCCCCCACATACTCTCTATCCACTGCTGCACCAATCCACCCCACCACAGCAATCACCATATGCTCCAATGCAATCTTTTTCACTGGGTAGGCTGGAAATTTAAGGGGCTGATTTACTAAGGGTTGAATAGGGTCGAAGTGAAAATTCAAATAAAATTCGAAATTAAAATTTTGCAGTGATTTTGGGCTACTTTGACTATCGAATAGACCAAAATTCAATTTGAATTGTTAAAATTCAAAAAAATTAGAATTTTCAAAATTTGAAGTACTGACCCTTAAAAAATCATTCGACTTTAACATGCTTCAAACAGGCTGCTGACTGGAAAAAGCAACTAAAAACAAACAAACCGACTGAAAAG
>CM044445.1:103614130-103631126 GCA_024363595.1 Xenopus borealis
CTGGTACCCTCAACCGGAATGCAAGCTCTATCAGCCCGCACATTTGGTTGGGCGTAACTTTTTCAAGCGATAGGTGCCCTTTAAATATGAAATTATTCAATTTGTGGGTACCCTGCAGTGGTAATCAGCATTGGGTTTGGGTAGGGAGAACTTTTAAGGGCTAATCAGGTGTATGGGTTTGCTAAAACAGACAAACCTGCACAAGACTCTACCTGCAGTATTACTGGATGGCCTTCTCTAAAGGCCAGAGCATTCTTAAAGATTTATTTCTTTCTGAGTAATATGCTACTTTAGTTAAATAATATTAATGTTAATTATAGACAATACTCTGGATATCTTAAAGTGTGGTGTTGTCAGCACCCCTACCTTTCTGCTTCTTTAGGCAAGGGTCTTTCTCTACCATGTATTTTCTTCATTCTCCAACACTAAAATGCCATAACTCATTACCACCACTGTTCTTTGGATCATCCCTCAACCCATACTGTTGGGGTGTCACCTTATTCTGCATCTTCTTATCAACATTCACATTTTAGTGGGGTTACACAGTTTTTTAAAACTAGGATTAAAATATATGGGGTTTATGTAATAAAATGCACTAAGTCTGCCCAGGAGCAGAAACCAATAGCAACCATTTACTGGTCACCTGTTTAAAAGCAAACATGTAATTGGATGCTATGAGTTACTGCTCCTTGGAGACTTGTATTACATATGGGAGTATTTCTCTTAAGTCACAAATGACGCGCGTCAAAAGCGTCCCGCGACTCGTTTCACGAATTTTTCGCCGATTCGCGAATTTCTCTAGAAATTCGCGAATCTTTAGGCGAAGCGAATCGCGGGAGATTCGCCCATCACTACTCACTTGCATAGTACCAGCCTAGTTGGGGAAGAAACATATAAATGTGTCACAAAACTTCAGAGTCACAATAGATTCTGTATAGTTTACTAAAGTGGTGTAGAAACTTTTAATTAAAAACATTCAATCAAATAAAGGTGCAGTTCAGGTGCAAAAAGAAAATAAGTCCCGAATGAGAAATGACTTGTTCCTGCAGGGCAATATTATAGATCCTCACAATGAAATAATTAACAAGATTTGCGGCTTTGCATGAAAAATATGTCCCTTGTCAGTTATGGTTGAGTGTTTACCCAACAGTAGTAGAAAAGTTTCCCAATGCATTCCTCACATGTAGCTACCAGCAGAATCCAACACAAATCACTTAAACATCAGTGTTCCATTTACTGAAGCTCAGGGATGCGAGCACAAGCACACAACAGGGGTGCTATTAGGGCCAGAATCTCACCCTATCAGCAGCAGCTAGCCTGCTCATTAGAACAATATTGAAAAAATAAGGTGTAGCAAAAACAAAATGTATATGTACATCAAAACTAGGTACAAAGCAGAAAAAAATATATTATAATTATATTATAAAGTTGTTAAAATGCATGGTTCTTTAATCCTCACCCTTCATGTTGTATTAGGGTTCATTAAAATCTGTTCATTCTTCACTCTCTAGGTTAAGCCTTTGAAGTTCTACTGATATAATTGGCCTGAACATTTAACCAAAGTTGGTCTTTACAATACATCATGTCCTTTTTCTTTTTATGTGGAGAGAATATAGTAGATTTATCCGATGATTATCTTTACAATAGCATTAGTATTTTAACTTGCACATTTTTTACTATGATTTCAAAACTGATAAACCAAAACCTCAATTGTTTTTGTTAAAAAATATGTTAAATCTGTTTTTATTCATTGTATCTAAGAGACTGATATTATTGGATCTTCATGCTACAAAATGTGTAAAAAAATGTGTTGACTACAAAACTAATACCATTACACAAAATATAGAGAAGTTTATTATTTGGTGCCAAATTTTATTTATGACATCAACGGGCTCAACTATGACCACAAGTGTAACGCTCCCCCACAGTAAGTTGCACTTTACCCCCCATTCTTTAAATGTACGTACGTCAAAATAAAACCTCTTCCATTTCTGTATAGTTGTGCTCGCTGCTGCTGATGTCACTTCAGGGGCCCCAACACACCCCAGGCCACTGCCCCATCCCTCTCTACTCCTTCCCCTGGTGTTTACCTTCCTTTGGGCCAGGGTGGGAGGATATGGGGCAGATCTTGAGGCAGGGAGCAGGTCTGGGCTAGGGCCCACTAGGTATTTTGCTCAGTGCACCCCTGGCCACAGGGCACTTACACCAAAAGAATTAGGTGTGGATCGTTGGCATGTCAAACATGCCAAGCAGATATCCGAGCAATTATGCCACAGTTGCATTCAATTTGGCAAATAGGATGCAATTTAACCAAGCACAGTGATCCCTTGTTATCAAATCAATTCTGTGGAAAATTCTGCATTATGGGAATAAAACATGGTGATTGAACTTGAAACAGCAATTGCTTTCTACACCTGCAAATGCAAAAGATCCGTAAAGTCTCATTTACAAAGGCAGCTCATGTTTTTTAGCTACAGTGCAGTCTTTTCCCCAAGAAAACCCTAGGTTGTTTGCACTGATATATGTCCAATATATGGAAGTATTTCTTAACATTGGAAACAAACAAGTTAGAAAACAAAATCAAAGAGCTGATTGGTTGCTATGGTTGTCTCCAGTGTTAAGAAATATGCCCCATGTGTCTGTTTTCATAAGTTGAGGTCAGGTTCAAGAGCCGTATGAGTAGGTGCTGACTAACCACCCTGTTCTGCTTCACAGAGCAAGGTAAACAAAAAGGACATCTACTAGAAGTACCTAAATTGTGCAGTTCAAAAGAAAAGAATGCTAAAAAAATCCTGGAAGTTCCAAACTAGAGCTTGGCATGTGCCCTAGTGCATAATTCTTTAGAGCAGGTTGCATGAACACAATGAAACTCTATTCAAGTTGCATGTACGGGTGCAAGTACATTTCTGAATTGCATGCTCAATTTTGCATCTACCATTTTGCTTGCACTTACATTTGTAAATGTGTCTTACGTATGCCCAGAATTATAACTGTGGCTAGAAACACTCATCAAGTGCAGGCAACCATAGGCTTTGTGGCATTAACCTTATTCCTTAATGGCACGGCCCCTTTATCTATCTTGCTACATTAAGTTTCAGATAAAAGTATATAAATTACCAGGGATCATTAGGGCTAATTGTTTCTAATAGAGAATTTTATTTTCATTTTTTTCCAAGTCACATCATTGAACAGTAATTGTCTTGTGTTTCCCCTCTGCGGTAAGGACAGCTGTTTATAAATGTTAAGAGACAGGCCACCCAATCATGGATAATCCTGTTTGTCATTTCTTACACAAAGCACTAGGCTTCTAACTGCACCGAGGTGAAAACTGTCTAAAGTAATGAGCAAGCTGCAGATCATATAACACTTTCTATAATGGAATCACAGGCTTAGGTACAATATAAGATAATCCTCAAATTACCTGCTGTATGTGTGTGTAAAATCCTTTTACACTGTTTTTCAGCGTATACATGCCTATTCAATGTTCTAGAGGAGCAATAAAAACAAATTCAGCTTTGCAAGGATTAAAGCTGACCTAAATCCAGATCATAATGTACATGTTTGGATGCTAACAGAAATAAGATGAAATGTGAATTAAATGTAAAAGAGGACCTTTGGAAGCTCAAGTGATCAACAGACATGCAACCACTACCTGTGCTAGATGAAAGCATGGATGTCGTCTCCCAGATGTGCTGCAGATACAGATATCTATAAGAAGTCTTCCTAGTATTGGGTGTTGGAAGTTTGGTAGAATAAAGTTAGTCCAAAGATAAAGTGCCATCCCCACATGATAAAGGAATCAACATTTTGCAGGTAGGCAAAGCATTATAGTATAATAGTTAGATTTTGCTTGAAAAACTGTCCCTCAAGTACTGTATATTCTATCCATCAAGTACAACTGGCCATCAAGTATATATGCATCCACTGTGCATCCTCCAACATTTTGGACCCCACAGTGACATTTATCAAGTGATCTTTGCAATTTTGTGTTGAATGTATAATTTTGTACACCAAAGAATTAGTAGGAAAAAGCATAGCTTGGGTCTCTTTGCAATGCTATCTGATCAACTGCAAAATATGTGCTACATCATTGAACAAGTCCCTATCTCATTTACACTGCTGTTAAGAACAAGTGGGGCTCATGCACTGAGGTGTAGCTTGGAGTATAACTAACGCTTTGGAAAACTTTGGCTCCGCCAGTAAAAATGTCTTTAACTTAAGTATTTTAATTTTTTCAAAAGAATATCTACTTCAGACTTTGCAGCCTCAACTATTGGGGTAGGTATGAAGCTTTGATTGAATCTGTTTTTTATGGGTTGTACAGATCCTTTTCTGCAACTTGCTAAAGGATATTTGGCCTTATTAGTTCCCTTCCTTGGGTTCCCTCTGGCTACTCAATTTGAGTTTCCTATTTTACACCTCAACTTAAGTGACCTAATTTCTAGAAAATTCATTGATAAAAATAAAGTGCTAGGATTTTCTAACATGGATCTCTATACTACTCCCATTCATCCGATTTTAAAACTTTCCCAGATCAAGCATTCATGCTCTTCAAAAAACCACTATAAGCAGTATATTTGGCCAATCAACCTAACCTTGCTTTGGTTAGTCTACTGCAGGGCAAAAGTAATCAAATTACTGATAAGAGGATATGAGTTCCTGAACTTCACTGAAAATTTGACAAGTGATAGTGAGTCCCAGTTTTGTTTTTAATTTCATGAAGGAGTTCACATTGTAACCATATTTCAGTAGCTTCATTCTTACTGTATGAGTCAAGCAAAGGAAGAACTCACTAATAAACAGAGAAGATTAAATAAATAAGATTAAATAAAGTTCCTACTGCTCCATGTCCTTCTGCCTCCATCCTCACTGATGAGGAATATAAACATTAACATGTGGGGAGTTTACAATGCGTAGCTGACATCATTTGTGGAAAGCAGAAGACTGCCTATTAACATCAGCATTAAACCCTTATATTCTGCCTTTTTATTTCATCATGCCAGAACATTTTTCAATTTCTTGCAGGTAGATATTCCCTGAATTCTGTTACTTGGAGCTGAATGTTCATAACCACAAGTCTCTGAGGTAGATTTACTTACTGGCATTTGGGCAATTAGAGACTTAATTATTCCCCAAATATCATGATTCCAATTCAATCTGTTTATCTAAGCAATGCATGTGAGAAATATACAATTAATTTAAAACTAATGTCTTGAAAATAAGAAAACAAAGAGCTTTTTCACAAGGAATGGAAAGTAAGTAAAAGCAAGCTGATGATTACTGTAATCTTGAAATGTTGGAGAAGGAAAAATAAGATGAAATAAAGTCAGCTGCTCAATGTCCTGTAGTAAGGCAGCTGTGGCAATGACAGCCCCAAATCTCCAGGATTGCACTGTTTACCTCTGCCTAGTGATGGGCGAATTTATTCGCCAGGGGCGAATTCCCGCGATTCGCCGCTGGCGAATAAATTTGCGAAACGCCAGCAAAAATGCGCCAGCGAAAATCCAACAAAAAAAACCGATTCGTGTCTTTTTTGACGCGACGCGAGGGAAAGGATTTGATGTGCAGCGAAAACGACGCAACGCGTCGTGCGTAAAAAAACGACGTGCGACTCGTTTCGCGAATTATTTCGCCAATTCGCGAATTTCGCAAAACGGGTGAGATTCGCCCATCACTACCTCTGCCCAATAATTGGTGGCAACTTTTTTTTATGCAAGAACCACAACAGCTTACATTCTACAGTCTCCATTGTTTAATTAAAGGTGCACCCAACCTAAAAACTGCTAGTAACTTCTAGTAAAAAAAAACTTGTTTTCTTGTTTTATAATTTTCCACTCTCAAATGTAACATTCATAATCAGTCCTTTATAAATTAAATATAGCACTTGTTTATGGCTGCAGTTGGAATTAACCATTAACTAAACATAAAATCATTAATTTGTTCTGGTTCACTTGGACTGATTCCTTATATTGTTTCTCCTGTCTTTTAAGGCCTAGCTAGACCTTTGACTCTATTTTTCAATATTTCTGCCACCAACTTTGATAATTGGTCTGTACCTCCCATTGGTCCTTTGCCCTTTAATTAGCTCCTTCCCCTTGCACTCCTTGCTCAAGCTGGCTTCTGTTTATTCAGTTCCTGCCTAAGTCTTGTTCATGTTCACTATTCTGGTTTTGACTCCTGCATAGTTTCCGTGTTGCTTGTCCCGAACCTTGCCTGGTCTTGACTTTGATTCCACTCTCTCCTTGTCTGTATTGTGAGTATCCTAGATATGTTCACGTTCCCTGTTGATTCTGCAGCAGAAAGTCTGGGGCCCCAAAAGGCCGTCAGTGAAGACCAGGATCATCAGGTGTGACCATGTTCACCTAAAGGTACTTACTAGCAGTCTCCATGGAATTCCTTGTTAACTAGCATTATACTGTTTCTCTGTTCCTTGACCTTTGCCTGTCCTTGACCACCACTGTATTGCTGCCTGAACTGACCTTTGCTTGTTACTGGCTACTCTCCTGGATCCTGACTCTGTACTGCACTGACTGATTTTGACCTAGGCCTGTTCTATGACTACATTTAGCTTTAACCCCATCCCTCCAGTCACAAGTTACGGTTCCCTTGTTTGTCCAGAACTCTCACCTTGATTATCTAACTTTTAGACTTGGTGGCATCTGAGTAGCAAAGGCTCTTCCAATATTGAATGAGGGCTCTTATAGGTGGAAGCATGAGCTGTGACTAGAACCTTGGCATCTGTTCTGGGTTTTCGGAAATCATACGCGAAGCAGTCTTTAGCTAAAAAGGGCAAAGTATCATTATCCAGAAACCCATTGTCCATAAAGCTCCGAATTATGGAAAGGTGATCTCCCATAGACTCAATCTTATCCAAATAATCCACATTTTTAAGATTTCCTTTTTCTCTGTAATAATAAAAAAGTACCTTGTTGGGGTTATTTAATGTTTATATGGCTTGCTATTAGACTTAAGTTATGAAAATCCAAATTACAGAAAAATCTATTATCCAGAAAACCGAGATCCTGAGCATTCTGAATAACAATTCCCATACCTGTACTTATCGATGTTAAGACTTCAATATGGAATATAACAAATGAAACCTATCAAAGGTTGAGATGACATTTTATTTAAAATTTACTTGCCTCACTTATCATGAAAGTCTCCCCAGATTTTTTAGACCAAAATATATGAGAGCTCAAAGCTGCTGAGATGTGTTTGAATGGGAATCTTTAGGGGCAGATTTACTAATGGTTGAATTTCGAAGTGAAAAAACTTTGAAATTCGACCATCAAATTTTTTTAAAGGGCTTTTTTCGATCGAAATTCGATCGAATAGGTCAGTTTTCAATTGAATAAAAATCGTTTGATCGCATCGTTGGAACTGAAGGATTCGAAGAATTTTTTCACAAAATTCTTCTAAATCCTTGGACTTGGAAGTTCAGGACAGGTTCTAGGAGGTCACCCATAGGCTACAATGGCAACTCGCAAGCTTTAAGGTGGAAAAGAGTCGAATTCAAAGGATTTTAAAGAGACAGTACTTCGAAAATTTGACTTGTCGCATTTTCAAATTTTTTGGCCTATTCAATAGTTGAAGTAGCCCAAAATTACTATAAAATTATTTGAATATTCACTTCAACCCTTAGAAAAAGTAGAGATATAGCATAACCAGAAATATGCCAAATATACATTCACTAATTGAATTACATTTTATTTTTGTATTTGCATATTCACAAAATAATCATTTCTCTTTATTTGAAGAAAAGGTTGGTTTGAGAGTGGGAACAGAACAATGATAGATTAATTGTCATGGCATTAGGCAAATAGTCTCAAGTCAAAGACTCATGCAAATGAGTTGTCTTTTCGTGTATTTTGTTCTACATGAATGACTGTGACACACTGCAAGTGTAATTACATTTTCCGTTATGTCATATTTTAATGTATTCGCACAGTAGGAGTACACTCTTCCAATAAAAAGCTTATCTCTGAAAATGGCAAATCCAATTTAGAGAATATAATAATAGAACCCTATTGACTAAGTTGGGAAACTGGGCAGCAAACTGGAAAATGAGGTTCAATGTTGATGAATGCAAATTCATGCACTTTGTCAAAAATAATATAAATGCAAGTTATACACTAAATGGCAGTGTGTTGGGTGTTTTCTTAAGTGAGAAGGATCTTGGGGTTTTTATAGATAACAATTTGTCAAATTCTGGGCAGTGTCATTCTGTAGCTACTAAAGCAAATAAAGTTCTGGCTTGCCTAAAAAAGGGTATAAACTCAAGGGATGAAAACATAATTATACCTCTTTATAGATCACTAGTAAGACCTCATCTGGATTATGCAGTGCAGTTTTGAACTCCAGTCCTTAACTATGTAACCCAGAGGAAATGCAGCATATAATATACATGATAAAACACATATTCAGTGAATTATAGTACAGGTATGGGTTATGTTATCCAGAATGCTCGGGACCTGAGGTTTTATAGATAACAGATGTTTTCATAATTTGGCTCATTGACCTTATATCTACTAGAAAATCATGTAAATATTTAATAAACCCAATAGGCTGGTTTTGCTTCCAATAAGGGTTAATCATTTCCTAGTTTGGATCAGGTACAAGGTACTGTTTTATAATTACCCAGAAATCAGGAGCCCTTAAATCCCAGGCTGGTCAGTCTCGCAAGATCTCTGACTGGGAGAGACATAAAGAGAGGGTCTAGGATTCCGACTTTAAGGATCCTATGTCTCTGTGCACACATGGTCACATATGGGACCTTAAAAACCTCTTTCAACTTTTTGTATTGCTTTTGAAGAAAGGTGGACATTCTTTAGGGGAGAAGGAGTTACTTTAGCAGAAGAAGTTACTTTGGCCAAGTCTAGGGAGCAAGGCAATGCAAAAAATTAGAGATGACTAACATGAGAAAAAACTAATATTACAATATATTGCTGGTAAAACGTATGGAAAATCTTAGCTATGAGGAAAGACTGGCCAAATTGGGAATGTTCACGCTGGAGAAGAGGCGCTTAAGGGGTGATATGATAACTATGTATAAATATATAAGGGGGTCATATAATAATCTCTCTAATGCTTTATTCACCAGTAGGTCTTTCCAGCTGACACAAGGTCACCCATTCCGTTTAGAAGAAAAGAGGTTCCGCCTAAATATTCGGAAGGGGTTTTTTACAGTGAGAGCTGTGAATATGTGGAATTCTCTCCCTGAAACTGTTGTACAGGCTGATACATTAGATAGCTTTAAGAAGGGATTGGATGGCTTTTTTGCAAGTGAGGGAATACAGGGTTATGGAAGATAGCTCATTATATAAGTTGATCCAGGGACTAGTCCGATTGCCTTTTTGGAGTCAGGAAGGAATTTTTCCCCCTCTGAGGAAAATTGGAGAGGCTTAGGATGTGGTTTTTTGCCTTCCTCTGGATCAACTAGCAGTTAGGCAGTTAAAATAAAAAAAAAAAAGTTAAAAAGGTTGAACTTGATGGACGTGAGTCTTTTTTCAGCCTAACTTACTATGTTACTATGTTACTATGTATATACAATATTGCAATATAATATTGCTTTTAATTTAATTCCGTGTGTGTACTGGTCTACCAGGACACCAGGTTAAGTCTATATGGAGCCCATTACCCCACTTTCAAGCATCTTAGAAGTTAAAGACAGTAAGAACACAATAATTGTGTGGTGTTATTAGCCAAGCTGCCATGCCAGCAGAGACTGTTGTATTTGTCTATATGTATTTTGTGGTCACAGCCTCATTGCACCCCCACCTAATGGTTTTGAAAATTTGGGGTGAGCACAACATTCCCTTGTTTCCAGCAGAGACGGTTGCCCCGTTGACAAAGAGAGAGAAAGGTGAAAACAGGGACCAACAGATGAATTAATGGCAAAAGAGGGAGTGCAAGCTTGCAAAGTAAACAGAATCTAAATCTAAACCTAAAGTAGGAGTTTTTGTTTAAATATTTATAGATTAAATTGTTTCATAGAAGATTAAAAGCAGCAAACACAACAAAGCAGCTATAATACTTAGCACAACCTAGAAGCATTTCCATAGAGAGAACAAGAGGAAGGGATCCTGCCAGTAAATGACTTTTTTCTATACAAAGTAACAGGACATTGTGACTAATTATAGGCTGGGACTTACAAATTAAAGTTTGAGATTGATTGCCACAATTACTTCAGCAGGGGAACTGAGGGGGTGAGTGTAAATCTACAAGAGGAACATGTGTTCCTTTTGTGCAGTGCCCATTTTCCTGCTCTTCTGGTAAGTGTGATCCAAATATAAGGAGTCAGAACACACCAGAGCTAAGCAGCTGCAATCACCATGTCTGTCAAAGCAAAGAACAGAAATGAAGTGCTACTGTTCGATCAACTCTGCACTGGTTTTTTCCACCATGTGTGTAATGTAGACTATAAGTCAAATACTATGGTGTGAATAGAACAGAGAAAATGGAATAGTGGAATAAAGGAAAAGTGCACTTTTTAATTTTCAAACCAACATTCTAATCTATAGTTTTTAGTTAGAAAATTCTCATTTCAAAATTATTTTTTATCAGTAAAAATAAATGTGTTTTATGCAATTTGGGCTATAGAACTACACAATTTTTGGGAAAGTTAGATCCATCAAATTTAGCATTTGAGAGCTTTAAAAACAACTTGTTGAAACCAGGTCAACATTCTGTAAAATATATTTCAGGGAACTTGGCATTTGTTCTGGTTCAGGGTGTCGACCGTAACAATTATACTTGAAGACACTTTAATTTTTTGATGTTACTGTTCCTTTAAAGAAGCAAACTAGTATAGGGACTTGGAGGTATGGAACCCAAATCTGACATTTAATCCAGGGCAGAGAAGAATCTTTGTGTGTATTTATCAAAGAAATTAGAGTACTCTTGGGGTCCGATTTACGAAATTCACGTGAAATGATCGAAGTTCGATCGAATTTGATCAAATACCGATCGTACAAATTTTTCGTTAAATCGGATATGCAAATTTGGCCTCTTCGATCATCGAATATCGAATAGATCGAATGATCGGATATTCGATAATTTGTTAATTCAAATTTGGCCTCTTCGATCATCGAATATTGAATAGATCGAATGATCGGATATTCGATAATTTGTTCATTCGATGAGCGAAGGAATCAAAATTTTAAAGTTATTCGACTGCCTACTTCGCCAGATTGAAACTACCGAATTGTAATAGAAGCCTATGGGAAGCTCCTCATAGGCTTCTAAGGCTAAGTCCTGCTCGAATACCATTCGTACGATCTGAGCGTTCAATCATTCAAATTGTACAATTTTTTCGGACGCTCGAAGGAAATTTCACGATTTTTTTCATGAAATCGAACGATCAGTATCTGATCGTACAAATTCATAGAGAAATCATATAGCGAGCAAAATGATAGCCTAAAACAATTCAATAAACATTCGATGGTCGAATGCTTATCGAATTTCGAATTTGGTCGAGCTAATTTTGGAGAATAATAGTAAATTTGCCCCTTAGTATTTTACATCTTTCCACAACTGCTCTTAAAAGAAATAAAGTCTTTCCATTTTGCCAATTTCTTCCAAACATAGCATCTAGACAGCTCTTAAGATAGACAGGCTGGGGAGGTCTTTAATCCCGTTAATTGATGAGGTAGGTAAGGGTCAGATAATAATTATAACAATAATGACGTATGGCAAAATTCTAGAATTGATTTGCAAACTGTGGCAGGCAAAAACGTTTTTTCATCCCTATCTATGATGTACCCTTTTGCTAGGTATCTAAACTCTTTCTAAAAATGTCCAATTTTTTAAAACTTTCTTGGGTGTTTTGAGCATTTGCATTCCACTCTATTCTATAGAGTAATAGCGTTTACTATCACCGAATATCAACCGGATATTTACTCTACAGTGTGTATCATGTGGGGAGATAAAGGATTTGTGTGATTATTTTCTGTGCTAAAATAATTTGTTACAGCTCTGAAAATAAATTATCACAAGCAACAGAAGCAAGTGAATGCAACACTTAGAATGCAGTTTACCAGCACTATATCGCCTTGCTGTTACCTTTCATACAAAGACATGTAGTTTCTGTGCTTTTTGTATATTTTCTCTGCTATACTAATTTGGTTGACTTTTACCTGCATTTACATTGTACTGAAAAGAAGATTTATATAACACTTGTTGTTTAGCCTGCACCTCATAAATGGTGCACACATTGTGTTTCATTGGGCATATGACAAACAGAGAATAAAATTCATGACCCTTTTCAAAAAGCTACAATTGAACCCGCTTGATAAATTCCGGCAGTGGCCTTTAGTTAATGGAAATCCCTTCATGTTACTTTAAAGCTGTCGGTGAATCACAGAAGAGCTAAAAAAGAAATTTTGTTCCCTTGACAATGGCAGCAAAATTGCTATGCTAAAATACTGATTTCAATGTAGAATGAAAGTTTGGCTCAAATCGGGTGCTAAAAATAGCTACTGAATTTTAAGCAGACTTTCCCTAGGTGAAGCTTTCTTCTGGGATATATATATAAATATTCATCAGTTTAATGAATAGTTTTAGTTTCCCTAGGTGAAGCTTTCTTCTGGGATATATATAAATATTCATCAGTTTAATGCATACATTTTGCTGTAATGAAACCCAACTAAGGTTAAAAATTGCAAAACTAAGATATATATTGTAAGTTACGTTTCCTCATAGATTGTCTGATGACCCTTGAGATTGTCAAAAACAGTGTAACATTTACTAACGTTAAAAACGAATTCTAAAATAAAACAATCCATTATGGGAAATACATAAGATCTGATACAGTTGTACATGGGTAAGATGTAAAATATATATGAGGTCTTCTATTGTACTGACCCTTATAAAACATAGCAGCAACTATAACTGACCCATACTTGCTTTTATACTTTATAAAAATAATATTTCTTTGCTACAAGGGAAGACATAAAAATAAATACTTAGTGCCACTTTATGATTGACATTTATAACATGCCAAAACATATACAGCATAACACTGTCCTTAGCTTCTTTGCTCTCTCAACTTCAGCTGAACACATTAATCCCTACCGGTGGGCACAATCGTGGGTAACACATTGAGAGTAAGTTTTAAGTACTCAAACTCCCATTCCTAGCACCTATTAAATAAAAGCTGCTCTTAGGTAAGAACAACTACCCAAACTTACCTATGCCAGCTGCCTATACTTGCCAGGTGAATCTCTATTCTAGGGTTTCTACGCATCTGTGAATCTCAGAAGAAACAGTACATAGCCTTAGATCAATGATCCCCAACAAGTGACTCCCAGACACCCAAGCAACATGTTGCTCACCAACCCCTTGGATGTTGCTCCCAGTGGAACAGCAGGTGCTTCTTTTTGAATTCCAGTCTTGGAGGAAAGATTTAGTTGCATAAAACCAGATGTACTGCCAAATAGAGCCACATTTAGACTGCCTGACCACACATGGGCTACAAAATAGCAAAAACAGCACTTACTTTGCACCAGAAGAATTTTTTCCATGCATGTATTGCTCCCCAACTCTTTTTAAAATTAAATGTGGCTAAAGGGACCCCTGGATTAGATATTAGTGGTCACCGTATACTGAAAAGCACTGTGGGACTACATTGGATACTCTGATGGTAAGAATAATTTTTACTTCTATGCCTATATAATAATAATATAATTCTAGGCAACTGCACATGTCTAAATGTCTACAGTTTTTAAGTTATTTGTATTTATTGCTACTGAAAGCAAGTCTGTCCTAATTCTCTGTCCAGCTGTCTCAGACTGTTGATACAATGTAAGACAAGGCAGCTGATTAACAGACCTGTATTTGTTAGGGAACTAATAGGCGAATGTAATATATGTTGGTAACGCAAAAAATATTGGCAATGTGAAAAGTTAAGCCTTTGAGCGAACAAATTTTGCTTTGCGCAAATGCAATATACGTTTTGCAAACCCGGAAACTGTTTAGCGACCACTTCCACCAGCTGAAGGCCGTTTGTGAATTTTATAGTTTGCACTAATGTGCTGCCAATGCAATAAAACTTCTTACTAAAAAGTCGCAATGTTTGCTCCAAAAGATTACGACTAGTAATGGGCGAATTTATTCGGCAGGGGCGAATTCGCGGCGAATTCCCGCGATTCGCCGCTGGGGAATAAATTCGCGAATCGCCAGCGAATTTTGCGGCGAAGCGAATCTTGGGAGATTCGCCCATCACTTATTACGACACCTTCAAGCACTTATTAAGAGTGCACAATTATAATTCACAATGCGCAATAATGATTCAATATGCAATATCCATTTAAAGGAAAACTATACCCTGAAAATGAATTTTTGAGCAACAGATAGTTTATATCAAATCAAGTGACATATTAAAGAATCTTACCTACCTGGTATATATATTTAAGTAAATATTGCCCTTTTACATCTCTTGCCTTGAACCACCATTTCGTGATGATCTGTGTGCTGCCTCAGAGATCACCTGACCAGAAATATTTAAACTCTAACTGTAAAGGGAAGAAGTGTTGAAGCAAAAGACAGAACTCTGTCTGTTAATTGGCTCGTGTTATCTAACTTTTTAGTTTATTTGGTATGTTTGTGTGCACCGTTGGATCCTAGGATCCCAGGAGAATGTCCTTATTTTTTAAAATGGCAATTATCTATTTAGGATTCCTTTAAGAAACAATAATACATTGCGAGATGTGGATTTTTACTGTTATTGGTGCGCAATGTTTTTCTCTTTGAGACTTAATTACATTCCCCCTAAGACTTTTGCATAATTGTTTAAAAAGTAACAACCAGTTATGCTGCTTTCAATAGCAATTGTTTTTACAAATAACTTTAAAAGCACTGGCATTTTTTAATAAATGTGCTTGGAATTATCTTTATATTGGGGTGACACAACTTTAAGGTTTTTTACATCTATTCAAGTGTTTTTGTAAAAAAAGTGTAAATTCAAGTTTTGGAAGCTCTGATTTTCAAAGCAAAGCGCAAAACACTGGAAAACTCATGAACAATTCAGCATATGAAATTTAGTGTTTTTTTTTATCAAGTTTTTGATTTTAAGTTTTCTTCAGAAAGCACATTTAAGATTAAGGGGCCCATTTATCAACAGTCTCACAAACTCTAAAACTATGAATGCCATGCCATTTATTAAAAATCTGAATGAAAAAAAGTATGAACAGAAAATGATGCTGAAAGATTAACTAAAAAATATGAATACCTCAAAAACCTCTAAAAATCCTGGACATTTCCTAAAAATACCAAAACCTCTAAATGTCCGAATTGATTTAGAGCAGTTCAAAAAAAGCAGCGTGGCTCCCATTGACTTCTACAGGACTGTGACAATTTTTACCTGGCAAAAGTTTTGTATTATTGGTTTTTGTGGGTTTATAGAGCTTTTATCAAACTGAGAACGCCACAAATTTTGAGAGATTCAAAGAAAAAATGGAAATCTGGGATTTGACCGGACCCCGAACAAAATTCTAGATTTACTTTATGTCTACTTGCTGTTGAACCAATTGTCAAGTTTGGTATCCACAACCCAGAACAAATGCCAAGGTTCAAGTCATGGCTCACGCTTCTGCCTTTTACTTTCGGAGGAGCCCTTAACTATTTGGATGCTGCCAGCTCTTAAAATAAGAGAACAAAGATAAGAGTTCTGAGTAGGAAAGTGAACCAGAGTGTGTGATGGGAGTATAGATGAAAGAGCTAATCATAGCTGTAGAACAGGCTGGGGTCATAAGCAATCAGTCAGCTCAGTACAGAGTCAGGATCCAGGAGAATAGTTAGTAAGAGGCAGAGGTCAGTTTACGCAGTGATACAGTAGTGGTCAAGGACAGGCAAGGGTCAAGGAACAAAGAAAAAGACTAGAAGTGTACCTTGGAATGATCCACAATAAACAGTTAGGCAAGGGAAGATGTAGGAAATTAGAATTTTACAGCGATGCTCCACAAGAAATTAAAAGACATGTGGATATGGATGTGTGCCCAAATGTAAGAGTGCGCAGGAATGAACACACCATCAGGTATCCTACTGACTACAAGCTACATTGCACTAGCCAGCAATAATTAATCCCACCATTATGTCACATAAAAATACACCAATTTAATTGCACTTACAACTCATTGGGTCTGTGATAATATAGAAATGTAATCTATTGTTGTCTAAATTCACCAGGGACAAAAATTATAAAACATAATTGGAAATTGTCACTACCCCTAACTGACCAGTTGTAATTTTATCTGAAACAAAGAGACCACTAAAGGAAACTAAGAATTTTAAATGTTTAAAATGGAAAGGGAAAATAGGCCCTGTTTATAGTTTCCTGAATGAACTGAACATTCTTTTTATGAAACCATAGTTCATAATCCTCAGCAGCATTATTTAGTTATCTAAATATACTCAAAGCCAGCATCACCTTTTGCTCAATTTTAGTGAGGCTCCTCCTAAAAACATTATGGTCTCAAATAAATAAAGGTTATTTCTTTAGGACAGATACCAAATGCTATAAACAAAGTCACTGCAAAGTTTCATGGGCATTGCCTTGAGAAAGCCCATTATAGAGTTTATTATTGATTTTAGAGCCTCAAATATAACCAAAAAAAAGGTGCCTTGACAAAATCCATTACGGCACACTTTTCTAACTTGAATTCTTACATCTTGTCAATTTTCTTGTACATTTACCATGGTGCAGATCAGCAATAAAATAAATACAAAATACAATAAAATAAAAAAACAGAGCCCCTTTGTAAAGAGATAAAGAATAAACAAAGTCAAGAGAACTTGTGCCTCATTTTGATTTTATAGTAACATATTTTGTGAATTTAGTAACAATATTGCCTCCAAAACCACCACACATCAGACAAACAAAGACGGTTGTATTATTAAGCACCTAAATAGTCTGCAGACCTATAAAATAGAAGGGTGTATACATATTACACACAAGTATTGATTGATACAGACCCTGCTCATTAGAATTTATAATTTAAAA
>CM044445.1:103631933-103660341 GCA_024363595.1 Xenopus borealis
AAAACCATTAAATTGTGTTACCGACTTATATTACATTCCCTTAAAGGTGGGGTGAGATAAAGATTCAGAAAAATGTATATTAAATATTATTTGTATTTCATTATTATCCATAGTAGACATTTCCATCTGTAGACATACTGAGATAATTGAATTACCCAAAAATTACTTCGAAATTTTAATTTTTTTAAGTAAAATTTTCACTTCGACCCTTGATAAATCTGTGCCTAATTCACTAAAATGCGATGTTGCATTTGTGCAGCTGAATGCTGGTGAAGTTTCAATTTGTCAGAGGAAGCATTTCATACCAAACTTTTGCTATTGTTTGTTTCTACCTAGCAAAACTTCGTTAGAACTCTTACACTTACGTCATTTTGAATAGGGCAGGTTTATATAGGTCTTAAATATGAATTTATTATTATGTTGGTGCAAATGCTTGAAGTGGCCACTTATTATTACAAATGTCCAAGGAAGCAAAATAAAGACAAAAGAGATCCTCTAATTCCCTAGACATGAGCCCACCCTAAAACATATATGGAATGTCACTCAAATGGTTGAAAAAATGCTTAATACAAAACATTTTTAATAGTTACAACTTTTGAAGGCAATCCCACCTTAAAATATGAAAAAAAGCGTGTTTTTTTTAGAACTTTTATTAATTTTCGGCATACAGGTTATAATGTCACTGACATAAGATTGAGGAGGATGTAGCTTGATCTTATCTGTTCGCCAGGTCTAAGCTGGTGAAGAAAACTCTGGTGAAAGAGGTGACATTCTGTAAAATTTACACTTTAGTGAATTTGTGGCTTAACAATTGATCGTCTGAGTATGAATTTTCCTACCAATAGGACACAAGACTATGCTAGCGATGGTCTCATTCACTAGCAAATTGTCCTCTACGCCTATTAGTAAATTGGATTGGTTTGGATTTCTGGTGAATTTTCACTAATGATGGCCACTTCACCCTTTAGTAAATCTGCCCCATTGTATTTTTAAAATACCCAAATATAATAAACACACCTCAAATTTGATATAAAAACACAAAATTGAGCAAGAAAAAGTAAATGGTTTTACTAGAAAAGCAATTTAAATGTGACAACCATGTTTCTTTAATCAATGTACTCCAAGGAGGCTGGGAGCAATGTCTGAGCAATTTCCAGTTTACTTAACTGGTCAAACCAAAAACAGGAGAAACAATTTCTATAATAAAGGCTTAAAATTCAATCTTTGTAACAAAAAGGTTTATAGAACTTGATATAATAAATATTCAGTGCCAAAATGTACAAGTGAGAACTTTGGTGTCACAGTCCCCCTGTAACCACTTTGTGTGCATCCAATTTGGTGCTAATCATAAATAGAGCACAAATTTGAGTGATAAAAATGGTTTTACTAGAAAAGCAACTAAAATGTGAGCACCATATTTCTTTAACCATTGAACACCAATAAGACTAGGAGCAAAGTCTAATCAATTTGCATTTCACTTAACAGGTTCCGCCAAAAAAGCTTAAAATCTAGATACCTCCATACCATAAGGCTATTGGCTACTGGCCTCCAACAGCAGCAGTCAAAAAGCCCTATCCAATTCTCTTGATAGAACTTGATGGAAGTAATATGCAGACCTCTGTGCCAAATGGCTGATAACTTTGGTGCCATGGTCCACCTGGCAACTAGAAATGGCGCCTGGTTGCCAGATTGTGGAGGAATCTCTTGCACTTTACAATGAAATATTTAAAATGCATTCCTTTGCTAAGAACATTTTATTACTTGCTTAATTAGACTAATTATAGACCTCTGAAGGACATTTATATCCAACGATGACACATTTGTGACAGTTTAAAAAAAATTGGTGCAGAATATAATGAACAGATATCTGTTGCTTGACTTGTGGACAACACATCCAACAATTAAGTTCCTAAAAGTAATTCTCAGATTTTCTATCTATGCTATTGCTGGAAAATAGAGAAATAGATTATGTACTGTAGGATTATTCCACTAATTTAGCATCTAAATGAGTCTGCATTGATGCTAATTATGTTAGTTAACATTTCTGAAGCCCTCCTACAAGGTTCTATTTCTTCACACTTCTCCTCGTTCCAGCTTTCCATAAATAAATCAGCTGAACCCTAAACTAGGCAAATAAAGAAAAGAATCAAGAAACCATACTAACCTGCTATTAGGTTTTATGCCTGTGCTTTTTTTTAATTAGAAGCATTGATTGATTCTTTAATTGCAAGAAATATTTAATCTTCTATTTACCTAAACATTAAACTTGAAAAGCTAATTAACGCTGGTTTTGTTATGAGTTAATTAAAATATATGCTGCAAGCACTGAAAAACAGCTGTGTTCCTGCCTTACAGACAGAGTGATTGTAGGAAAGAGGACATGATAAAAGGCCCATTTAGAATATTCATAAAGCTTCTCTGTGCATACAGTATAATTTGCCTATAAGTCTCGGTGTGGCATGCCCTATTTGTAAAGTCAATCTGCATTCTATTTTCACGACTCTGCAGTTTTAATGGGGCCAATCTGCACAAATAAACCACATTATAACAACCCCCCCCCCCTTACTTCAGTATCTTCCCACAGAAACAATAATTATGTCCATGTTGGGCTGTAACAAGCCAGTCAATTATAATATGCCCATATTAATACTGAAATGCTTGCCAACCAAAACCACAGGGCCATGCTGGCTACCTTCCATGCATCCTTGGATGGGCAAATGAGAACAGGCAACTGTAAGCACCATGCTCTTGGGGCCGTTGCCTGAAATTTCAAAACCCATGAGTGCCAACAATGGGATAATGCACTACAAAATATGTTGGTGCTATAGAAATACATGTTAATAATAATAATAATGGGATGTAGCCTTCTCACCACTCCTCTAACCTCACATTCTACCAGCTTATGTTTCCTGCTTGTCTCATTCCTGCAACAGTCAACAACAACAGCTCCTCTGACTTAAAGAACCAGAGCCACTTGAAGCTGCCAAGAATTATGAGGGCATACAGACAGTAATGGAACTAGGTGGGGGCAGACCCTGGCGCGAGCAGTGCAGCCCCCCCCCTCGTTCTTGCTGAATTTTATGCTGCTGCAGAGTGCCAAACACACAGTGAATATGACTTTCATTGTCCTTTCAGTGGATAATACATATAATGTGCAGGAATAAAATACAAAATGCATCAAGGTGCTTTTGGAAGTGACAAAGCTTGAGGGACTTTGTCTAGGACTTACATAGTAATACCATCATTAATGGTGTGCCCATAGGTGAGGCCTCTTCATAATACTGAATAGCACATATGTAGGTAGCATGCATGTGAATACCCATGGGCTGCTATTATATGGTGGGCACAATTTGTGCCTTTTAGCAGCTTGGAAAGTAACAGTTATAACTGTCTGTATACAGAAAAGGAGTCTTTTGGACACTTTACATGATTCTAGGGACATGCACATATAACATTCAGGCTTTGCAGAGTATTTTAATGGTAAACCAGTACAAGGAAATTCTGCAACTCGCCTTCATCTGTATCCTATTTAACATTTAATTTATGTATAGCTCAAACACATTTTTTTGACTAATAGGCTCTCAGAGGTACAATATGTCTTGCAACCTCTGACTAAAGTCTTGTGAATCAACAAACAATAAAATTCTGCTGCCATCTACTGACCATTGCTAGAAAAAACAGCTCAAAGAGAGGCAACATATCTGGGTAATATCCTATCATTATCTGGATTGTATGGATTTGAGATGTAGTTTACTATACAAAGAACTACAAATGAGGTTTTTGTACTCCCATCTTTTATACTGCTGTCCAGCCCATACTACCTTGGTCTTTCTGTTTTTCTCCCTTACATAAACAGTTATCTGCAATTAAACACATCTTTAGATAAATGTCGCTTTGTTTGCACAAGATGATTGTGTATTCAAATATTGAAAAACTTGTGTGAGCAAAAGTGTTTATCAGAACACAATGTACAAAGTGAGCAAATTATGCACAAAAGTTGCTGTGGTTTTCTCTGAAAGCTAAAAAAGAGTTATCCTATCATATATATATATGTGAGACACACATGGCATAAGAGCCCAAGTTATTGCAAAGCAGACTTGGATGAACAGGTCAAGTGCAGTTGAAGAACATCAATTCTGTAAGTGATCTTCAAATGTATCCAACATAGTTATGGTGGCTTGTGAGCTCACTCAGACAGACCAGTTTACATACATTGCCTGGATTGGAAACTTTCAAGAGGTTTAAAGAGGTTTCTAATCCTGTAGCCTTGGAAGGAAAACTACTTTAGTGTGATGCCACTTGATGTCTATGTGAGACTGGACCACCACTGAGATTACTATGAGAAGTAAAATACCTGAGAGCCATTGTAGCCTTGATGCAGTTAAAGTTTATCTAGTAAGCTACCCTAGTACTACTTCAGAGGGGCTAAGTGAAGTTATGAAGGCAATACAAGGCCAACCTTGCAGAGAGAAGAAAGATTAGTTTGTTTGCAATACGAGGAGTGATATGATGCCAACTATGGAGAAACATTTTTCTAGGGTGAAGTACTCTGAGTGGTGACGTTATTAATGTGTTAATTAAAAAGAATTATATTTGAACTGATGGGAAAAGCTCAGGAGAAGGTTTAAGCCCAAGTGTGGGTGAAAAGTGTTAACACTCCCAGGGTTTTAGGAACTTTTCAGAGAACTAGAAGAGCTGATAGCCCAGAAAGAGAGCACCAGAAGGCCTATGTTGTGGCAATTTATATACTTAAATAAATACCAGAGGGGCAGAGTTAAATAAAACCCTATCCTGTCATAACAGCATGCAAAGTGTACCTGTAACTGGCACTTCATTTGTGTATTTACATCTACTGTTTATACAAAGACAGCAAATAAAATAGCAGATCTTAGGAGAAAGCTTCTGAGGGATCCTTATTGGTGAGCACCAGCAGGTTCTTGGATGGGGAAGTTTGAACTCTAAAAATTTTAATTGTTTACTATTTTTATTGGAGGCAATAAAATGATTATGAGCAGCATGTGCATAAACCTTATTGTGAAATTTATAGTACTATATATTTGCTTGCAGTTTCCTGCATGTTTGTATTTATGCAACACACTAATTGTTTCTTCCTACTGTCATTACGAGTTGCTACCCTCTTGTATAGCAATACACAAAGACTTTAGCTAGTTAAACTGGCCATACGAGCCATAAAAGCACACAGTGACTTCTACATTCTCTCTAATTAGACCATGGAAAAGCTGATCATTAGATGCTGTAAAGGTTAACGAGCTGCACAGGAGAATATTCTGTATACTCACAAAGCTAATTACCCACCCCGCAGCCAGTGACATTTCACTTTTTAATTAAATTCAACAACTTTTTTTTATATATTCATGGGCAAATCTTGAATTCTACAAGGTACACAGGCAAAGGAAACAAAAGATTATTACTAGTTAAAGTAGCCTCCAGCTTGTTCAAGGCAGAGATAGATTTGCTTGTCTTTGCAGCACCCAGATGACTTTTCTTCTTCTTTTGTAAAATTTATTAAAAAAAGGACTTTGTAACAAGGAGTGCAGTGGTCAAATGGTTGTTATGCATCCAAGACCAGGCAGCAAAGGCAAATTGCCCTTGATTACATGCACACCTGGGTAGTGTGTTCAGTGACACCCATGTTGCTGGTTAAAAACTGGAACATGCATGGAGCAGTCATGGCCTCAGGTGACTGGTTAATTTACATATTAAAGACAAACCTAATTTGCATTTTTAGTTGAGTAGTCCATTTAAATTTCAAAGCAAGCAGCCCATCGGGCATTTGCCTGAACCCACAGATTGCCTGTCTGGGCCTGGGAGTATGATATATTACATAGAAAAGAGGGATAAAATGATATATAAATAGTGAATAAATATAAGGATATTATAAGTTACCAAGGAGTTCCTTGGCAGAGTGTTTTTATAAAGATCATGGAACTCCAACTTGACATATCCTCATATTTTGGTACCTTATTTATTCTAATACACAATTTTCAGTAAGTCATGTGACAGAAATCACATCACTAAGCTCTGATTATAACCAATTATTGTCAGGATCGCGCCGCCCGGAGGCTTAACTTTAGCTCCGGGTGGCGCGTCCTCTTCCTTCGGTGGTGTATCCACAATGGCGGCGCCCATAGCCACCACGTGGATATGCGGCGCCGCGTAGTGACGTCATCGCGTCGCGTCTGACGCGATGACGTCACGGCGCTCGTTTTGGCGCGAATTTCAAATATTTAAAGGGCTATTGGACGCCATTATGGCGCCCAATTATAGGACCATACTGCTATTGTTCCTGGGTATTGTTTATTGTTCCTGATATTGCTTTTTGATCCTTGTTCCTGTATTTTTGATCCTGTTTCCATTTTTGTTCCTGTTTTCCTGTATTTTGACCACTGCCTGGACTTTGTTTATTTTTGTTCCTGCAATACACCTTTTTGCTTGAACCTGCTGATTCCTGCCTGATCCTTGCCTAAGCTACGTTATTGCACCCCTAAAAGCTTCCTCCTTGGTCCACTACTTCCCCTGGGCGCCTAACGAAGGCCAACCCGTGACAATTATAAATATATATCACCTTTTTCAATTTGTGTTTTGTTAAATTAACTCCCTTATAATCTATGTGAAGATTATATACAATGTGAATATGCCGCTTCTACTGATGATTGGCATACAATGTGCCTGTTAACACTCGGAAACTCTGGAGCTGATGCCACTCTGGACATGGAAGTAGCTCTAAGGTTCCTACAGTGGGGTGCATCAATTGGTGCTTCAATTAATCGGATGCAAACACACAACTCCTACTTAGAAGACCCTAGACGTAAAGGTGGCCATACACGTAGAGATCCGCTCGTTTGGCGATGTTGCCAAACGAGCGGATCTCTCCCCGATATGCCCACCTTGAGGTGGGCGATATCAGGCTGATCCGATCGTGGGCCCTAGGGCCCAACGTTCGGATCAGTACGGGCGGTCAGATCGCGGGACCGTATCAACGAACAGATGCGGCCGGGATCCGACAGGATTTTTAATCCTGCGCGATCGACATCTGGCCGACTTTCGGCCAGATATCGATCGGGAAAGCCCGTCGGAGGGCCCCCCACACGGGCAGATAAGCTGCCGACACAGTCTGTCGGCAGCTTTTATCTGCCCGTGTATGGACACCTTAACTTGCAAACAAATGCAGTTGCGGGCATTATGACAGATCACCCACAATTGTGGCAGACGCAATTCCAGTGTCGTTATGTTGGAGAAAATGCTGTTGGATGGGTAAAAAAACTTGGCATTGCAGCCAACCATGTGACAGGCTATTGGCAACTTTATAATCTCCTTCCTTCTTCCAGCAGTTTAGAATTGTCTTCTGCCAACTCTTCCCTGTTTATTATTGCAAGGGTACTTGGTGGTCCAGCAGTGCAGTGCAGGTGGCTGCCACTTCCTCCAGTTTGACGCATGCATCAAAACATGCATGTGTGCCCTTTGACCTTCAACTAATTGGGCCCTTGACCTACCACTCATTGCTCAATATAGGTCTATTTTTCATAGTTCCTGGGTGCTATTTCTAGTTTGTATTGCCTGTTCCTGACCATTCCTAATTTGCTGCCTGTTCTTACCTCTGCCTGTTTATTGACCACTCTATATTTTCATGCAGAAGTAACAAAGCAAGTTTTAATGAGCCCCATATTAGTCAGTTTGGTAAAAGAAAGTAGGGAAGATGATCGCCACTTCTATTGTCACTGGGTTGGAATGTGTTCTTATGACAGCATTTTCCTACAATAGCAGAAGACACTATGGGAGTTATTTAATAAAGTCCAAATGCCAAAAACTCGAAAAGCTTTTTTTTTTACTATAAAATCCAAATTTTTATAGAAGAAAAAAATTGTGATTTATTATACCCCAACGATGGAAAAAGACCTTCCGAGGTTTATATAAGTCAATGGGAGAAGTCCTGAAGATATCATGATCTGTCTTGGGTTTGGTGCAAAAATCTAAAGCTCAAAAAAAAAATCAAAAAAATCTAAAGTTTTTGGGCGGAAAATCAGAAACGTACAATTTTCAAAAAAAAGTTCAAGTTTTTTTCTTGATTTCTTCGGGAAAATGTATTGATAAATAAGGGGAAACAACCGTGTGGATTTGGTTGGAGCATATTTCAGAAGATTAGAAAATTCGGATTTTGCTAAATAACGTAATATAGTATGGCAGGCAAACTCCATTTAGTGGCATAATAAGGGTACATGGGGCCCCCTCAGCAAAAAAACTGAGATTCCAACGCCTCTCACCTTCACCCACTTCCAACCCCATTTCCGCTCACTCCCTACCATGCATCCACCCATTGCAATCCCGCGCCAGAGTCTCCCAGCCACCTGCATCACGCTTCCTCATCACAGGTAAGACATTGGGGTATTCTTTTCAGGTATACAGGAAGCAGTCTCCATGAACAAATGCTCCCTGTTCCCTGCTCTATGGGATCTGCTTCCTATATAGTTAAACCGCTGTATCCAATACACATCTACACAAAAGCATCTATGCAAACACACTGGCATGATAGAAGATCACACCCTGTCAGATCATTAGAATTGCTTTTCCCACTATCCCATCCTAGAAAAATATACTAAGTAAGTATTCACAGTTGTCATGGCAACTACAACTTCAGAAGCTCACTAGCAATCAGCAGAGGATGCATAACAATTAAGTGAGCAGTAATTTTGTCAGCATAGTTCGTTGGGTTAATTGAATATTGTTGACAGGCGGTTAAACTGCACCGAATTACAGTCAACTGCTTAAGATTCAACGGGAGCGGGAAGGGTAATTTCATGGAAATGAGATGCAGTGACAAGGTTACATGGCACAAGTGATTAACATACAGTTTTTTTTTTCCAAATCTGATTTGAAGGTTTACGGAATGCTGTGTTCATAAATTAAAGTTTTAAAGGCTACAAAAAAGCTGCTTGTGTGTTTATGTTGTTTTCAGTCCTAACCTATGCACTTTGTTTCCCAATATATGTTTGTTAGAGAAATATAATTACTGCAGTTTACTTCTAATTAACCTCTGATAAGTTGGGATGTAATTTCCCGTGCATTTAAATCTATATTTGTATGTCTTTGAAATACTGTAGCTTATCTTTGTTGGGAAGCCTGACAGCAATTTTGCGCAAATAGCCTGTCTGGCAACTTACTATAGTATTAACATTAGTATGCCAGCTGTTGGAATATGCTGATGGTTGCACTTTAGGAAAAGTTTGAGGTTATATCATTACTCCCACATCACTTCCTGGTCTAAGCAAGCTCTTCCTTGGTCTTTACTTTCCTTGCCTTGGTCTCCATTCCAGTTCCTGCCTCTATACCTGCTCCGGTTCTCTTGTTTCTATTCCTGCCTCTACACCTGCTCAGTTTCTCTCCTGATATTCAGTTCTGCCTTAGTCCTGTGCCAGTCTGTAAGGTTTGCTCCCAAACAGTCCTTTGCCTAAAAGACTCACCACCCATAAGATGATCCTTTTAGATGCCATCATTGAACTTCCATTTATGCAATCTAACATTACAAAGAAAGCTACGTGCAGAAGAGCAAGTCCAAGCTCTGTGCTTTGCTGCTTTGTGTGTTTGATTATTTCTCATTCAATGATGAAATGCACATGACACATGACAATTGTGGGGCAATTTATTAACAATTAGCAAGATTTCAGAAAATGTGAATATTTGAGATTCTTATAAGAGAGAAAACTGAAACATTAAAGATTGGCATATAAAAGTTGGAGAGTTCATTTAGAAGTCAGTGAGAGTTGTACCTTCAGTAATTTGTACTTGTAAAATATGAGTTTTTGAGATTACCTTGAAATTTAGGCTGAATGAAAATAAATTGGTTTGATGTGACTTAACTGTGTTAAAATTGATTTTTTTAAGAGTTTAAGTGCTTATGTTTCTAAGCTTTAAAAAATGTAAATAAATAATTGAACATTTACAAATATTTATAAATTTGCCTCTTCTTATCCATTGAGTTTTTCACTGTAACTGAAACAGATTTTGTTCGGCACCAGCTGTTGACTATATTGCATATACAAAAAGTGTGCAGCCTCATACTGAAAAAACATTTATTGTGCAAACACAGAAAAAATAGTATTCACATACACATCTTTATCACAAAATCCACAGTGCAGTGTTACCCCTCTGTCTGCCTACCTGTGTTAGCCACTCCCTCCTGACGCGTTTCGCGCTATTGGGCGCTTCATCAGAGGAGGTGTGGCTATCAATACCTTTGTCCCTTAAATACCCTTTAGTATAATTTAGGCTGGTGCCTGGGTTCTAGAAAACACAGGGTTCTTCCTATATAATTCACCTTAAAGTGCTATTTGTGCTATCACAAATCTGGATCTGGGTGCAGCATCTACTGTGTGAGACAGCGGGTTTGCCCAATAAATATTTAATTATATTTATTTGTTTTGAGTTGACTATATTGCTGATCATTTTAGCAATGATCCTAGTCCTTGGGTGCATGTATTAACTCTTGACCAGTGATTAACTCTTGACCAGTGATGTCCTCCTGTTCCTGACAACTCCTGGTCCTTGTCTCTCATAATTCCTTTCCTGTCCTGTCCTGACTTGTGCCTGCTCCTGACTCGTGTCCTGCCTTCTAATTGTTGTTTCCAGTTGACCCTAATTATAACTTTCATACTTTTGGAACCCTTCCATGTTAATGTGGATGCTCCAGGAATATTGCCCACTAAGACCTGGCAACAAATGAAAAGTCGATAGTAAGTTTTGTTAAGAGTATGAATGCAAGAATGGGTTCACAGGGCATTTTCTGGGTTTGGGTAGCCTTCCATGTCTACAATTTGATTTGATTGGGTGAACCTGGCATTATGCAGCCCCTTTAGTTATTGGATTTACAATAATAAATTCCTTCACTTAGCAATCACAAATTTGATCGATAGAACTGTATTCCAATTACTTTTTTCAATTTGTAATAAGAATGAAAACATTTCTTTTCTAAGCAGTAGAATAGCATTTGATTAAATCATCATTTGAATCAAATTTACTACTATCCATTTGTGAAACAGACATTTTGAAAATGCAGGTACAGAAAATGACTGTAATATTTCTAAAATGAGATCCATAAGAAGTTACTAGAGAGTACACTGAAGAGCCACAGAGTAATTCTAATCATGATTCAGAAAAGTAGAAAAGTTTCAACCACATGCTGTTACATTACTGTATTTGGCATTTAATAACCAGCAGGAGATGAGCTTTCAATTCCCATGTGGCTGTAAAGATAAGAAATGATATACCTGCAAAAAAGAATAACAAAATTATGGATTCATTCATATTTCCAATGCATCAACTCAGACCTTAGGCTTAGTACTATTAATACATCTACTGAACATTGTGCATGGGCTGAACTTATGTAAGCTGCTTTCTCCTCTAACATTCCCATTGCCTGAAAGGTTCTAAATAAGAAGTATATTCAGCTAGCTCTGGAATTAAAATTGAGAGTTAATAAGCTCATGTAACCTTCAATATGTAAAACATTTGGAAAGTTGAGTGTGGATCATAGCAAATTAGTTATTGCTAAAAATATCTACAGATATCACAGTGCTGACTTTTTTCCCCATTTTTAAGCTTATACTTATGAGACATGCCATGAATATAAATTACAATGTTACATATGCCAATTTGAATTTTGGAAACTTGAATTTTAATGTTTTTTTTTTTACCAAACAGAATCTTACAAAAAATTACTAGAATTACAGTAAAAACTTGAATGTGAATGTTTCTTCATCTGCCTCTTAATGACCACTCAACAACAAACAACTAGGTCAGGCGAGTAGTGGGCAAGTGTACTCATTACCTTTCACCTGGCTTTTCAGCAGCACCCTTATTGGTCAGGCAATCAGAGCCAGCTACGACCTTTATAAACCTTCCTCCCACATCACTTCCTGGCCTTAGTAAGCACTTCCTTGATCCCTCCCTTCATTGACTTGGCCCTGCTCCTTCTCCAATCTAGTTCCTGTCTCTATACCTGCTCCATTTCTCTCCTGTCTATTCCTGCCTCTACACCTGCTCTACTCCTTACGTTCAGTTTTGCCTTATTTCTGTTCTGTTCCGCACCAGTCTGTCTGGCTTGTTTCCTAACAGTCCCTTGCCTTAAAGACTCATAACCCATAAGATGCATGGTCTCATGATCCTTTTAGATGACACCATTGAACTTCCATTTATGCAATCTAACCCCAGGATTTAATGGGATCGGGAAAAACATTTCGGATTTTTTCGTTTTTTTTTCTGGCTTTTTCATGAAAAGCCAGAATTTTTCTGATTTTTTACTTAAAAGCCCAAATTTTTCAGATTTGTGCCCGAAAATCCCTAATTTTGTGGATTCTTGCCCAAAAAGCCTGAATTTTTCAGATTTTCTCCCAAAAATATTTTCTGGCTAATTCCAGCGCAGACCACAGACACTTCCAAATAGGATAGGGCCCTTGCCCATTGCCTTATATAGAACCTTGGCAGGTCTGAGATAGCGGATTTTCAGATTCTGACTTTTTGAAGCCTCTGGATCTCGAAAAATTCTTTTTTTTTAAAGTTTTTATCATTCAGACTTTAATAAATAACCCCCTTAATACTGTATATTAACAAAGTTACTCTTCCAAAGATCTAGGACAGTGCAACTAAAGGTAAGAACACACTAGGCAATTTGGGGGGAATGAGATGCCTGGCGACTAATCGCCTCAACTTTGCAGCCACCAATCTCCCGTACGTCTTCCATCACTCTGCACCTGGCTTAAATGAAAAATCAACATCGCTAATCACAGGCGGCGATTCGTTTTCCGAAGTTGCTCGAAGTTTCCTCGTGAGGCAACTTCAGGTGATTTCAGAGAACGAATCAGGGAAATTGGTTGCCAGGTGACTCATTCTCCCCAAATCGCCTAGTGTGTCCTTACCCTAAAACTTCTATCTGCACAACTACACGAGAAGGAATCTATAAGATAATGATGAAGTGGTACCATACTGCCATTTTGTTACATAAACTGTTCCTTCATTCATTACATAGGAGTGCTGCAGATGCTGACAAGCAGAAGGAACGTTAATCAACATCTTCTGTGAGTGCCCTGTGTTAAATCAATATTGGGATATAGTAACCTCCTGGTTGAGTAAAGTTCTCCTGATGGAAATCTGGAAAAATCCCAGAATATGTTTACAGGCGGACAAAATTGAATAAATAACTCATCACAAAGACTAGTAAATGCAATACTTACTGTGGCAAGAGGATTAATAGCAAAGCACTGGAAAGATTCATTAGCCCCCTCAGAACAGGAACTAATAGACAGGATTCAATACGTCAGAAGGATGAAATATCTGAAAGCTGTGAAAAACTCCACAGTTGAAAATTTTGATAATATATGGTATAACTGGGACACCTTGCCCCTTTGGGGACAATAATCTCCTCCAGAACAAAAGTTTACAGGTAAATAACTGGAAAGGGTAAAAGTGTAAACATAACCAATGCCTTACCCTGGAAAGTACTCTGGTTATATCCTAACTAAAGGTGGCCATACACAGGCCGATAAAAGCTGCCGACTTGGTCTCCGACAGGCTTTACCGATCGATATCTGGCCGAAAGTCGGCCAGATATCGATTGGGCGGGACTAAAAATCCTGTTGGATTGTGGCCGCATCTGTTCATTGATGCAGTCCCATGATCCGACCACCCATATAGCCTCAATTGTGATCTGATTGTTGGGCCCAAGGTGGGCATATCGGGGAGAGATCTGCTCATTTGGCGACATCTTTCCGTGTATGGCCACCTTAACACAATAATTCTGACTTTGGTTGGAAATCTTACTATATTCCATTCTTTTTATATGCTTGTATTCTAACTGTATGCACCTGATTTGGCAAAAATTGTTAAAAGTAAATAAAAACTAAGTAAAAAAAAAAGAAAACAAAGTTACTCTTCTCTATCCCTCTTTAAGCAACCTGTCTCTCTTCATGTAGTAGGTAGAGTCACCATATCAGATGGATATCCTGTTTCTCTGCATGCAGGGTGAGTGCCAGAGTTATTTTGTTTGTACTGGAGTTGGTTATATGAGTTAGCTGTAAAACATCTGCTGCAAAAGGGAGCCCCCCAAAATGACATATTAGACCTACCTGTCAATCAAAATCAGACCCAGACCTTGACATAAAGAAAACATTGAGAGTTTGCTGAGAGTGAAATAGTAACTTGATAATTACATAAAATGTACAGAATTTTGAATTGACTATATTTAGGAAGTTTCTTATTTCAGTAAAATGCAACATACAGTAATTTTTCATTTTTGAAATAATCCCCCTTTAAGGCCCTCTGATTCTCTATAAACCTTTATAAGTCTTTAGTATGGAAGTATTGAGAGCAATTCTAATAATGGTCTAAACCAGGGGTCCCCAACTTTCTTTGCTTGTGAGCCATATTTAAATTTAAAAAAGAGTTGGAGAGCAACACAAGCAAGAAAAAGTCAATTGGGATGTCAAATAAGAGCTCTGATTGACTTTTTGGTAGCCTCTATATGGATTGGCAGCCTACAGGAGAGAATGTTTGGCAGGACATCTGTTGTTTATGCAACCAATACTTGCCTCTAAGCCAGCAATTCAAAAATAAGCACCTGCTTTGAGGCCACTTATATTACAGGTATGGGATATGGTATCTGTAAACCCATTATCCAGAAATTACAGGATGGCCATTTCCCATTTTATCCAAATAATGCAAATTTTTCAAAACTATTGCCTTTTTCTCTGTAATAATAAAACAGTACATTGTACCTGATCCAATCTAAGATATAATGAACCCTTATTGGAGGCAAAATTAGCCTATTAGGTTAATGTAATGTTTATATGATTTCCTAGTAGACTTAAGGCATTGAGATCCAATTTATGGAAAGATCCCTTATCCAGGAAACCTGAGCATTCTAGTAAGCAGGTCCCATACCTGTAGCAATTATTAACAACTGGTATCGATTTGAGACACAAATCAAAAATCCATCTTAATTTTATAAAATGAAATAACCCACCATTACATTTTGCTGAAATCACTTCATTATATACAGACGCTAGCAGAGAAAATTCTTTGTTGTAGAAACCAGCCATTAGGAGATGTGTTGTGGACTAAGAATGAATGATAAAAATGATGTTACTAATTAATAGCATTATACAGCTTTTAACTGCTGCTAGGAAATGTGACATTCCCATAGGTTCTTAATAATAAACCTTGTTCTGAGTCAAGTTTTAAGCATGCCAAAGAAAGATAAGCAACTCACGAACAGATGTTGGTGGAATATAAACAACATGAGTGGCTTAATTCAAGATGACATAATGAACCAAAGCCTCAGGGAATGTCTAACGCATTGCAGAAACCTTTCCATTTATAAATATCTCCATCTCTTGCGTAAGGGATGTGATATTTCAGATTACCACTGTATACTGGCCTATTGACCAAGATTTAGGATTAGCCAATGAAGTAGGTTTATACCTGCATCTACAGGCATGAGATCCATTATCCAGAATCTGAATTACAGGAATGCCATCTCCCATAGACTAAATTCTAATCAAATAATCCATTTCTTTAAAAATTATTTCCTTTTTCTCTGTAATAATAAAACAGTACATTGGACTTGATCCCAACTAAGTTATAATTAGTCCTAAATCCAAAACAAGCCTATTTGGTGGAATTAAAGATTTTTAAATAGACTTAAGGTATGGAGATCTAAATTACAGAAAGATCTCTTATCCAGAAAACCCCAAGTCCCAGGCATTCTGGATAACTGGTCCCATAACTGTATTTCAAATTTGCCACTTATTCACTGTCTGCATCTGAAATCATTTTGAATACTGACCAAAATAACATCACTTTTTAATTTAAGTGAAAGTGTCCCTTCCCCAGATTCTTCTGAAAAGTGTATAAAAAAATGACTTCATCCGATTACAAGCTCACACTTTACCTATATTGCACTAATAAGTGATATTAATGTCAAAAAATATAGATGATGAACCTATCAGGAGGGGAATAAAGCAGTGCCAGATAATCATAGCTCAGAATAATGCTGAATAATGCTGAGCTCTGCAATTATTATCCACAGGACTTCTAGGGGGAAGTGAAATGTAATAGGAGTGCTAACTCAAAAAGCAACAATGGCTGCCTCTTCACTCTACTTTTACTGAATTAGCATATTCGTATCACATTTGTGCCTATCAAATTGGTGCGATGGGTGCAAAGCTGATGCTGGCGAAATTCGCCCGTTAGTGAATATTTTATATCTGAAAGTTCATAATTATAGGAAGTTCTTCCCATTTTAATCAAATTATTCACAGTGATTTCCTTTTTCTCTGTAGTAATAAAATAATATTCTAACAGAGATCTAACAAATCTTTACTGGATGTTTAAATTATATTTTAGCAGTATAGAGATCTACATTACTGAAAAATCTCTATTCTGGAAAACTCCTGGTCCTGATAATTCTGGATAACAGGTCCCATACCTGTACTTTATTTTAATGTTTTGGTACAGTGTCGGACTGGGACACCAGGGGCCCACCCAACAACCTTAGACCAAGGGCCCACCATAAAACCTTAGACCAGGGGGCCCACTCTCAGTACTAATATTTTTCATCTACTCAATCAACCTCTATTCTCCTAGTTTGTTTTCTTTACATACTATAGTCAATTATTCCATCTATTTAGCCTCTTTGTTCTCATAGAAATAGGGAATGGCCATGAAATAGGCCAAAAGTTTAGCAGCATGAGGGTCCACTGACACCTTGGCCCACCGGGAGTTTTCCTGGTATTCTGGTGGGCCAGTCCAACACTGTTTTGGTATGCTGGAGGAGATGTGGAAATCCAGGTACAGTTGCATCTATTTTGTGGTCCTGCCCCTCCCGCTTTTATATAAAGCCACCCAGATATCTGCACCTTCTTATTAGGTAAGTCTGTATATAAAACTTCTTAGGAAAAGGAAGGAATTTTCACTATAGAAAAATTTTAGAAACCAAATATAGTGCAGTATATTCAGGCCCGGACTGGCAATCTGTGGGTTCTGGCAAATGCCAGAGGGGCTGCTATAAAGTGCCATAGAAAGTCAGTATTTAGTGGGCTGGTGGGGGCTGTTTGGGCATCTGTGTGGGCGGATTGGCCTCTATGAACCTGAAATGCCAGGGCCTATTTTGATTCTCAGTCCGGAGTATATTTACGCAATCACCCAGTGCTCCAAAGTTACAAGAGTGCTTCCCCTTTCTTTTGTGTTATAGGTAACCAGGTTTTTGAAATTCTAATTTCATGGGGGGGGGGTTGGTAATAATAACAATTGTTTCTGTGCTCTAATGCCAAACTCAACACCTCCACCGAATGGCCAAAGTGCCTACTCACAAACCAATGCTCTAATGTAGTGCATGTAAATGTAGATCATGGCAATCTCCCTCCTGGTGCTCAGGTTTCAAGGGCTCCAATATAAAGATAAAACCAAAAATAGTATAATACTATTTTAATCTTAAAACTTCCAATAAAAACATGCATTACACTCACATTTCTCTTATGGAGTAATTGCATATATTGTTTGCATTTGGCTGCTGCTGAGTCCCTGAGGATGATATAGCAGACTTTACCGTGGTATTTTCTGCAGATCCATGCGGGTCCCCCTCTCCTAACGCGTTTTGCTGTAAAGTGTCACCTTCTTCAGAGGCATAAACATATGTGTGGTGTATTTACTTTTTAAACTCAGAGACGATCGGTCATCACTGTGGCCAAGCCTCTTTCTGGCGTTTATGTTCCCTCTTTTTGCGTTCCAACTCGCTCCTTCCTGTTTCGCACAACCTCCATGTAGTCCTCTGCATTGTTCTTAGTATCGGACAGGTTGTCATGGTGAATTGGACAAATCCTTTCTTTAGGAAGTGGCATAGCTATCTCATCCTAAGTTTTGTTGAAATGTAATCACCCTTTTTCTTGCAAGTGTCCTTAGTTGTTCCTACCCGGATACATCAATCAAAAACCAGAACTTGTGGTTCAGAGTTCATTATTGAGAAGTTTGTATATTATGGGAGTTGTAGTTACATTAACATATTAGAATTCATAAGAGAAAATATTGCAGGAGTTATACAAACATCTTATGTTCGGGGGGGTATGTCTTTCAAAGGGGTTGCAATTAACCCTTATATACACATAATAAAATTCATACAACTGAAATAGATGCATGCAATTTTGTGCTTACACTTATTCACAATGTACATATTTTAAGCAAAAAAAAACCTTTCATGGTTATATACCTTGTACAGATATTATAAATTACATTTAATTGTCTGAGTATAATGTTGGTGATGATGTAACTTCATATGTATAAATAAGTGTATTAACGTGCTTTTAGTTCTTCCAATCAATATTATTAAGCAAATCGTTTCCATAAGTGTTTTATAAAAATGCCCTCAAATTTATATCAATGTTTAATCCCAGTGGTGTAAAAGTTTATGGATCCATTTACTTTCCTCCTGTAGTGTTTTTCTTGTTAGGTCCCCCTCCCTCTCCAATTCTGTTTGACTACAGCTATCCCCCAGAATTTTAAGCAGTTAGTTTTTTTGTCCTTGATGTTCTTTAAAGTGTTTAAATACACTATGGTTGGTGACTCCTTTTTCTATGTTCCTTACGTGCTCATTTATCTTATGTGAGGATGCATGGGCATTCTAAACAATCACACTTTGTGTTGTGCACTTTATGCCCTGCTCTATAGTGTATGTTTTGTTTGTAGTGTTCAATTTGCTAGAGAATCTACCGGTCTTACTAAGGGCATATGGGAAAAAGCCTTTCCAATCAGTCTTTTCTTAATTTTTTTGGTTCTTTCCGTGGGGGTAAAGTTCGCTCTTTTAAATATCACTTGGGGTTTTTTGGGGATCTTTCATTTTAACATTTCATCGCCCTCTAAAATGTTCCTATGTCTATTAATAATGTTTCTTATTGTTTTGGCCCCTGGGGCAAATGTCGTTATAAATGAGCATCCATTATTTTCATTTATTTTTTTCTTTTGTTTCTTTCTCTCTTAGTAGATCTGATCTGTCCATTAGTTCCACTTTTTTTTGTGATTCCTGAATTAGTCCTCCTTAGAAGATGCAAAGCCTAGTTACTCAAAGCCTCACCACCACATATGGACCCTTACAAGAAGATAAAAACTGTGGGATCCTCAGTCAATTTTTGGACTTATAATTATAATCTTAAACTTCTTGCACTACTTAAAGGAGAACCAAACCCCTTATTCATAAAAACCCCTACCCTACATTGTCTCCCCCTGCTCGCCTAGGCGTTAAAATCACATCACAGCGGAGCTCACAGGTACCATTTTCCAGCTCTTTGGTCTTCTTTGGGTCTTCTTCCTTCCATTCGGCAATTTCCTTTGCTTTCGGTGCATTTGCAGTTGTCAAAAACTGGAAGACTGCTCCAGCTGTGCATGCACTGATATGATGAGTCCTTCCTGAAGAAGACCACATTTTTCTGAGGTTTTTCCTGGATTGCTCGATAATTTCAGAGTAGACCACAGAAATTTCCAAATTGGATAGGGACCTCTTCCATTGATTTATATACAGATTGAGATTGTGGATTATCGGATTCAGACTTTTTGCAGCATCGGACCTTAATAAATCCCCCAAAAATTTTGTTTTACACCAAAATGCCAGACCTAACTTAAATGTGTAACCTTACAGAGAATTTGTTTTTAGATGGAATCAGTGAACCCCCATTGGAAAGCTGAAAAGTGTCAGAAGAAGGCAAATAATTAAATTAAAGTTGCTGAGAATTGACCATTCTATAACATACTCAATGTTAATGTTAAGGTGTACCTCTCCTTTAACACATACACAATTACTCTTTATTTTTGCTTCTGTTTTGCTATTATGTAATCAGCTTGAAAAAGGAACTAAAATGTTCTGAAAGATTGCTATGATTATATTAGTTAGCCAATAAAGATATCACCTTTATACCACTTTATTTTTTACTTCAAAAAGTATTTTTTTACTTCAAAAAGCCCTATAACATCTATTATTTTAAAAATTCTGTTCAATAAAATCTAAGTTGGCCACTAGATGGTAGTGTTTGATTATACAAGTATACCGACCGAACCCTTAAAACAGCAAGACATTCAGTGTTGACACAGCATGTTTTTTGCAGGGCAAAGTGGATTCATTACTCATTAAACTCACCTGTTGATATTTGTTTTGTTAGCTCCCAGCTTTGCCGCATTCAGAAACCGACATTCTGATGAAACATGCACTTTTATTTATTCAAAATCATCAAGTGGGCTAATTTTAATCGTATTTGGTCACAGTGACTGTGCTTTTTTAGTTATCTGCAATCTGGATTTAAAAAAAATTATGATTGACTTCTATAGCAAATTGCCAGATTTTGAGTAGTGAGAGTTTAATTTGAAATTGTTCTCCATCACAATTTAATGTATTACAAACATTTTTTTTTATCACAGTGGCATTATCACCGCATTATCACTATGATTGAAGTATCAATATGAATCACACCCATTATTATAAAATATTACACAATTGTCAGTAATTGGTCACTAGCTGAAGATCTACTGGCGGCTGATTTGCACACGTTTACAATGAGCAATAAAATAGGTACACACAATAATGTGGTTTCTTCCCTTGGCATTACCACTGCCATTGCCAGAATCTAATAAAGTGTAAGGTTTAGTGGCCCCTGCTTGTTAGAGTATTATTTTACCATGAACAAACTAGTAGTAGTAAAGTGATCTGGGCTTCAGCAATGGTCACAATTAATAAAGGCAGATCACCAGTGGGATAACAAATGGCTCTTTATGTTGTACAGGCATGGGATACTTTATCCAGAAAGCTCCAAATTACGGAAAGGCTGTCTCCCGTAGACTCCATTTTATCCAAATTTTTAAAAATGATTTCCTTTTTAATCTATAATAATAAAACTGTACCTTGTACTTGATCCAAACTAATATATAACACATCTTCATTGGAAGCAAACCCAGCCTCTTGGGTGTATTTAATGTTTACATAATTTTCTAGTAGACTTAAGGTATAAAGATCCAAATTATGGAAGATCCATTATCCGAAAAACACAGGTCCTGGGCATTCTGGATAATAGGTCCCATACCTGTACCATTTCCTTTTTTAAATAGAAGTCCACAGAGACTGATTAAAGTTCATTGAGAAATAGGACTTGTAGTTTGGTTTTTGTTATGAATAGAGTTAAATGAGGTGTTGGTGGGAGCCATTCAATTAGCATGTGGACAGCTGCAGATTCCAGATACACAATAGAACAAGGTTTTCACACTTGCAAACCATTGGCCATATGTATGATTATATTGTTCTATCTATATTTGCTGATTTTGTCATGTTCATCTTTTCACCAAATTTCCAGTTAGGTGAACTAAAGGTAACAATGCAAGCTTTACTCCTATAGTAATTCTCCTTTAGAGAAGAAAATCTCTAGGTTTTCTTTATTAGGAATTCCCCTTTAGTCTAATGTCCATGTCTGTAAAGGCTTTACTTATAATCCCTTACCGTGCAGGTGCAAACCCCTCCCTCCATCAATCCCTTGACCCTACAAGTTTGTCAGCAAAAGGAGAAAAAAAAAATTTTTCCGGCTTAAAAACTAACCAATTTTAGTAACATCACTGGAGGATTTGATTTCTAAAGGGAGCACATTATATAGAGAAAGACAGCAAGGGGCCAGAAATTACTCAAACTACATTACATACAGTATGGACACATTTAGAATAAGATATATTTTTAATCAAGTTTTCATTGTCCTTCAGAGTATGACAGTCCTCTGACAATGCTTTGCTCAGATATCATTGTTAAATGAATCTGTTAGCATAAACCTTATTTAATGGTCATGCATGCTTCCCCTGGAAATAAGGGGCTTTTCTCTCAATGTGCTTTTGCTTCAATGGTTGTCATAAATAAACCACACATTAGTGGGTAGAACCTTGTAAAAGACAAAATAATAGTCATTTGGGGGCTTCTGAAGTTCTTCTTCCAGGAATGTCTCCGTAGTCTTTCATAAATATACCTATTGCAGTGAATCATTGTTATTGTTGCCGTGGGCAAACCCCAAGGTGAGCTGTGCCAGCCTGCAAGAACACAATGGCATAATGAGTCATTAAACTTAAGAGAAATAACCCTATAGTTTATTGTTTTAATATTATGTTGACAATTATTATTCAGATGTTGGGAAATAAATCATGTGTTCCTACTTACCAAACTTTTGTGAGCAGAGCATAATGTCTTTTTAATATTCCCAGAATGTGTTTGTCTCTGCAAACTTACCCAGTGTTTTTCTTTGCTATGCCCCCAAGAAATAACTGCTTTGTTAGTTTTCTCATTTGCCATATTTACTTCATTAACCTCTCTAGGGTTATTTTCCATATTAAGAAGTGGAAATGTAACCATATGCGACATACCACCATAGTGGTTTGTAAGTAGGCACTTCAGCTAATTACCCCGGTGAAGGAAGAAAGTACACCTTGAGGACTCGTCACAATATAATTGCTACAAACCCCCACACTATAGTTGAAACCTCACGGGACTACACCCAAGGGGAGAGAGGGGGATACACACAGATGTTTATATATATACACATATATGTCTATATATATTAATTTCTAAACAAAGCATCTGCATAACCAGCATATTTTGTTAAAAGCATGGGGTGTTTCCCACATTCCTTAAAATTACTACACTATATTGCTTTTCTAAAAATTTCCACTGCCTTAGGCGCTGTTCTCTACATAGAAAAATCTTTTTTCTCCATTGGGACTAGCGAATTTGCGCATCTTAGTGAATCTGCCCCATAGACTTCATTATAATTAATAAATAAAAAAGTTATATATTTTTTATCTGTAATAATAAAAAAGTACCCTGTACTTGATCGAAACTAAGATATATTTCATTCTTACTGAAGGCAAAACTATTGGATTTAATATTTAAATTATTTTTGGTAGACTTAGGGGCAAATTTACTATTATTCCCCAAAATTAGCTCGATCAAATTCGAAATTCGATAAGCATTCAACCATCAAATGCTTATCAAATTGTTTTAGGCTATCATTTTGCTTGCTATTCGATTTCTCAATGAATTTGTACGATCGGATACCGATCGTTCGATTTCACAAAAATCTTTTGAGCCTCCGAAAAATTCGTATGTTTCGAACCATCGAACGCTTCCATCGTACAAATGGTATTCGAGCAGGACTTTCCCATAGGCTTCTATTACAATTCGGTAGGTTCAAACTGGTGAAGTAGGCAGGCGAATAATTAAAAAATTCGAATTATCGAATATCCGATCGTTCAATCTATTCGATAATTCGATATTCGATGATTGAAGAGGCCAAATTAGAATATCCGATTTCACGAAAAATCCGTACGATCGTTATTCGATCGAATTCAATCGAACTTCGATCATTTTATGTGAATTTCGTAAATCGGCCTCTTAAGGTATGATCCCTTATCCTGAAAACCCCAGGTCCCAAGCATTCTGGATATCAGATTCCATACCTGTCCCTGGGAACGTTATGAGTTTTCTTTCTTTCCTTCAGGGAATCATTTCTAAGGCAGGGACTTAAATTCATTGTTATGTGTGAGTATCAGGAAATATGTGTGAGTATCAGGAAATAGACTTTAAGAGATATGGAAGCAGATTTCAATGCACACATCAATGGATTTAGATCATGGCAATTTCTGATTATTCTTCTTTGAATTTGATTTACAGTAGAACCCTTTATTCTAAGTTTTCTCAGAAAAGATTCCTTTTTTGTAGTCCTATACAGGTAACTGGTGTTGTTTCCCCCCTAAAATTTGGGATATGTAAAATTGGGTTTCTGTTGTAGGGTTAGACCACATGGGTATTGGGAATATGGTTACTTTAACTAAACACAGTGTGAACATTGGAGCATTTTTAGCAATACAGGTGTCAGGGAGCTGTTATCTAGTTACCTCCCATTTTTTTGGCTATTAGGGAGGGGGTCGACATTACTCTAACTTGCAGTGCAGTGGTAAAGAGTGACTAAAGTTTATCAGAGCACAGGCCACATGGCTGGGGGAACCTGAGAAACTATCAGTTTTCTCTTTTGAAAAATGGATTTTACTGCAGGATTCTGCTGGAGGAGCGCTGTTAACTGATGCATTTTATAAAAAAACATGTTTTCCCTTGACATAATCCCTTTAAATTCCAATGTATCTTTAGGATATTGGCAGTGAAAGTAAGCTCTGCACTTTACATGTTGGAGATTATTTACAGGTCACTCACATTTTTAAACATCAGTCTGATTGTAGTTAACCATTCTGGGCCCTTCCTATTCTAAATATAGAACTATACACCCTGACGAGAAACAATTATTGTTCCAAAAATTATTCAAATTAAGCAATGTAATAAAATGCTAAATATAACAAAACTTCCTTGTGAAGCAATGCCAGAGAATTCTAAGCAATTATACTGTAAGTGCTGGCAGTTATGATAAAGTGCTGCAATTTTAAAAATTGTTTGCTCTAGGTCAGCCTTGAAGGCTCAAAGCATTGTTACTTTCTTTGGCAGAGGACACCTTTGCTCACAATGGCCCATGCCGAAGTACATATTGTTCAGGATAAAGCTATTACATTCTCATGTATTAGTACAGGAGCAGAAACTGGTCCTTGCTAATTACTGCCAATGTGCAGAAAGTGAAGTTGACGCTACAGATAAGAGAATAAGAGCTCAACTTAGGTCAAGACATTACTATTTAACTATGAGAATGCTTCCAGCAATGCTACCCTTACAATTAGCATTAGGAGGAATATGCCTTCGATGGAGTATAGCAAGGACAAGTAGAATGGTGCCTTTAAAGGAGAACTAAACCCCCAATAAGAAAAGCCCCTACCTACTACTTTAGATAGTCTCCCCTCCCTGTTACTCCCCCACATAGTTGATTACCCCTGAAAGTGCCCCCAACACAGTACTCAAGTATTGCGGCAGAGTAAGCACAGCGGAGCTCATGGGTGCCATCTTACAGTTCTTCTGTATGCTTCCTTATGTGAATGCCATATTGGTGCATGTGCAGTTGGAACAGTATTCCAGTTGGTAGCAACTGTGCATGCACCAAAAGTGCTGAAAATTGCTGAAGGGAAGGCAGAGGACCCGAAGAATACTGAAGAGCCAGAAGATGGTGCCCATGAGCTCCGCTGCGCTTACCCTGTACCGATATGTGAGTACTGTGTTAGGGGCACTTTTAGGGGTAATCAACTATGGGGGGGAGTAGATAGGGGCTTTTCTTATTGGGGTTTAGTTATCCTTTAAGGGAAGATTGGGGCATTTTTATTAAAGGGGTGGTTAACCTTTCAGGTAACTTTTAGTATGTTATAGAATGGTCAATTTTAAGTAACTTTTTATTTGGTCTTCATTATTATTATTATTATTAAATTAACATTTAATATAAGTTTTATCACACTGAAATAGGAAACTTTCTAAATGCAATCAATTAAACATTCTTTACTGTTTCTGAAAAATCAAGTTTATCTTCACTATCCCTCTCTCAGCATGTTTCTCTTCATTATTTCCGCATGCAGCAGTTGGGTGTCAGATGAATCTGATATCTCTTATAGGGGGGCTCCATCTCATAACAGATTAATTAGTGCTCACTCAAATAACTGATTCCAGTACAAACAAAATCTAACAAAATAATTGCCTTTTGGATAAATTCTGCATGTAGAGAGACATGATTTCTGATGATTTTAATTAAGTAAGCTGTAATACATCTTCTAGGCACAAGGAGCCCCCTATAAGATATATTGGATCTAACTGTCAATGATTATCTAACGCCCAACTCCTGCATAAAGAGAGAATGAAGAGAAAGGAAAGGAGATAAACTTGATTATTTCAGAAATGATGCAGCATAGTTCATTGATTATATTTAGAAAGCTTCTTATTTCAGTATGATGAAACATATATAAAATTTTCATTTTCATGATAGTTCCCTATTTAAAAAAAAATCCCTTTCAATGACAGTACTATTTAATTCAGAGCTATAACACTTTCCAGGTCTGAAGGTCCATTCTCCGCACTTAAGCACACAGTTTGACAAGTGTACATTCATATATATATGCAATGTTACACTCATATATGTTACACTCATATATATATATATATATATATATATATATATATATATATATATATGCAATGTTGTCCTAAAAATTGTACAGTGTGAGTAGTGATTCATTCTACTTGGTTTAAATTTAAATTTGGTGGTTTTAATGAATTATTATTGATGTTATTGAACTTTCAGTTTTGTGTTATTAATTGGTTGTTTGTGTTCATAAATTGTTCCTTGCCCAGTGAAGCTAGATGAACTACAATATTAACCGCAAGTCTTACTCTGTAATGTTGTTTTATTGCATTCTGTATTGTTCTTGATTGCTTATTTTTGTCCTTTGCTGTGTTATATATATATAGTTTTGTAATCCTATCAATACTGGTTATCAACCTGTTCAGGAGACCCTGATGTTTTATCATAATGACCTGCGGGACACAAGATGTTGTAAAATGAAAGCTTTGAAATGATTTTCAGAAATATATAGTGTCTTAAGCCAAAATCCAGAAACCTCCAAATTACAGCAAGATCATCTTTTTTGCCAGAAAAAGACAGATATCTGGGCTAATTCCAGCACAGACCGCAGAAACTTCCAAATAGCATAGGGACCTCTCGGCAGATCTGAGATGGCAGATTTTCTGATCCTGACTTTTTGCAGCCTCAAGGTATGAGACAAATTTAAGTTTTCAGCATTCGGACCAAACCCCCCCGAAGTATTAAGATCCAAATTATGGAAAGATCCCTTTTCTGGAAAATACATACCATACCTGTACATTTAATAAAATAAAAGTTTGTTTTGTGGAACTGTTTGTGCTATCATGATAAAGGTCATCTGAGCAGGACCGACATGTCGACTTACACCATTAAAGCTTTGCACATCATGTATCAGATAAAAATAAAGTGGTGACGATTTTTTACTTGGGTGTGCCGGTTTTTTTATATTCACAGATATACATACATTTTAAGCGTGCACCTTGGCTACATATGGAAGAATACCCTTGCCTTAGAGTGTGGATGCTAATCATATACTGTATATATGATTTCATTGGGATCTTAATCAAGCTTTTGATCTTAGTTAATTTAACTTTTTAATTTCACTCCTATAAATGATCCCCCCCACTTGAAATTGCACTTTGCCCTAAAATTCTTTTAAGACTATCTGAATTGAATTATTCCCACTAGATGGCAGTAAGAGTGCGAAGAAAATGTGATTACTATACATCCTCTCTTTAACCCCCAAGCTATGTGGAAAAGTTCATAAAGAATTATCCTAATTTAAATTTATAAGGATCTTTCATTAGCCATTCGAGTTTCGATGGGCCACTGTGTATTAGTGTTTTATAATCGTTTGCTTCACTTCAGGATAAAGAATAATAAGGGAAATTCAAGGAATAGTGAACTTCTTGATCTACGCAATGACATTCTAAATCATTTCACATTTTTTGTTTCTTGAATTATGTTTTTTTTTTTAACTTAGCCATTCCGTTGAAAATTTAGCCTTCTTTATAGGCTTAATGATCCTCCTTAGCAATTTGAATTTTAAGAAGGCACTGTAATTAGAAGAAGGAGTGGACAGAAAGTTGGGAAATAGAAAAGAGAAACCTGTGCAACAATGCAGGGAGCCATAAAGGGGTGGACTGAACATTACAGGCCTATGAAAACACTTACAATACATAATATTTAAATAACCCCTAAATACACTGAAAAGTGTGATATTGTAGCAAGCCATGGCCACAACTGTGTGTGTGTAGTGCCATTTCTGGGGCTCCCGCTTTGCGCTTAAAAATCAGCATCAGAGCGGGTCGCTAGTGCAAAATTGCGCTCTCTGCACTACAGAGCCGAATTTCCAGGTACAAACCCAGAAATTCAGCTCTTAAAGTTACAAGAGGCGGCTTTTTGCCTCATGGCAGGAGTGGCTGTGTGTGTGTGTGTGTCACAGCAAGGTGCACCTAAAATGCTAATGCAAAACATATTTGAGGCCACTAGTGTATGTACAAAGAAGTATGATCAAATACTGCTGCTACTTTCTACAAAAGATCCGGAGAGCCTTACATATATATTAGTTCACATTTACATTTTATTTCACAGATACGGTATTTCACAAAAATACAAACAGTCAGCATTTTAAAATATATAGACTTACCTTTTATGACTCCTGTTCTTGGAATTTTGGTGAGTAGGGTTTCATGGGCCATGTATTTTCTAAAGGATCACCGACCCTAGACTCAGGAAGCTGGCTGAGGTTATTTTCTTAGTTAGACAAATGCAAGAGGTCCTCTGCACTCAACCCATTATCAATATATTTAAGACAT
>CM044445.1:103661598-103682465 GCA_024363595.1 Xenopus borealis
TTGCATAACTTGTGTTACACCAGGGTAAGTGGTTTTAATGGGTATTCTGCTGAGGAACCTATGTATTTTGATACAAATAGATCGTCACATCTCCACCACTATCTATTCTTAATTCTTTGGTTTTTGAATTTGTGTGCTTCTGTAGGGATGGCTCATAGATAAACATGTGAACTAGCAATTTCCTACATTACCTCTTGCTGCCAGCCACTCATGAATACAGTGCTGCTGAATGCAGTTAGTGATGTATTCACAGGGGTTTGGAAAAAAAGTCTCTACACTTGAATTTGGAGCATTTTGGAGGATGGTAATTTATGCCATTTGAACCCTGCTCCTTTACCTAATAAATTACCTTGTTGTTTAAAGAACACTATCAGACACTATATTTTAGTTATTCCTGGATAACAATAATTAACTATGTTCAGATAATAGTTCCAAATCTGAATTAAAAAATAAATAAACGCTGTGCAAATTTGTACCTGAGCGGTAAGCCATGCCTACAAAATTATGTGCTGTCATTGTTCTACTATCAGTTAGCTTTTTAAAGAGACAGTTTACACCTAGGGCACAGGGAAATATTTTCAAGTTCCATTTTGTAGCAAAGGTGTATTTTAGATGTATACTACCCCTTTAAAGGGTTGTTTCACCTATAAAATAACTTTTAGTATGTTATAGAATTTCCTAGTCCTAGCAACTTTGAAATTGTTCTTTGTTATTTTCATAGTTTTATTTTAAGTATTTGCCTTTGTCTTCTGCTTCTTTCAAGTATTCAAATAGGGGTCACTGACCCCATTATTTAAAAAAATGAATTCTCTGTGAGGCTACTGTATTGTTAAAAAAAATTAATTGTTTATCTTTCTATTCAGTCCATCATAGTCATAATCCAGTGTCTCATTCTAACTGCTGCCTGGTTGCCAGGGTGAACAATACCCTCACAACCAGATATCTACTGAAATACCTAACTGGAGAGCTGCTGAACAAAAAGTGAAATAACTGTAATTGTAAACTGTCTCAGAATATCAATGTCTACATCATAAGGGGGCCCTTATTAATAAAAATCCAAATTGTTCTGAATATTTTAATTATGAAAATCTGATCAAACTACAATCCAAGACTGTACCTTATTTGGATTGGATGGGGAACAAACATGAAAAAATATAAAATTTGAATCCTATGATTTTTTTTGGATATTTTCCAGAAGCCCACAATTTTTTCAGGCTTTTCCACGAAACTCCAATTTTCAAGCTAATGCCAGTGCAGACCACAGAAAATTACACATAGGATAAGGACCTCTTCCATTTGCTTATTTACAACCTTGGTAGGTCTGACATGCCAGATTTTCAGATTTTGACTTTTTCCATGCTCGGGGTATAATAAATCTCAAAAATTTAGAGTTTCTTTTTCCACTAAAAATTTGTTTAGATTTTTTTAGTAATATAGTAGTATAATTTTTCAAGGTTTTGCCATTTTGACTTTAATAAATAACCCCCATAAAGTTAATTGGAAGTTAATTACTGATTATTATGTGTTACAAATGTGTCCTAATGCATCCACAAGTCACTACTGGAAGTTGCATTTTATGAAAGGATTTCACAAACATTATAAATATTCTCCACAGAAACAAAAACTGCTCAGGGAAAAATAATTTCTGTCCAAAATGATGTATTTCACATATTTCTAATGTTTCGGGGATAAACACCACAAAACAAGGGGAAAAACACAAAATGACTTGATGTGTGATTCATGACGTCTTTGATATCTTTAAAATGTACTGAGACAAAAATCAAGAATAATCAACAAAGAGAAAACTGATATTTGTAATAAATGTCAATAGAAATCAAATCTAGGATTTCTAAATTTTTTTATTATCTACATATCTTGAGTGTATAATGCCCTAACATTTATAGGGTTAAATGCATGCACCTATCCTGGGATTTGATTTTTGTATTGATCCTTTTCTACTGAAAATTACTCTATTTAAATATCAGTCTATGATTCCCAGTCAACACATCATTCCTGTATGACCTTATATTACTCAGGCTTTTCAGCTTCTCCAATGTAGATGTGTTTTTCCTCTTTACTAGTAAGAATTGGCAATACTGTTGGAATGATGGCATGAATATACACTTCCCACTGCTCTGCTTTTAAAGCCAGTATTGTACAGAACTAGGAAAGCAGAATCCTTTTTACTGTGCAGTTACTGATCTTTATACTATAAATGAGATGAAAATGAAGTAGATTTAGTAATTTCCACTACAGACCACAATTCCATCTGCACCCAGGTTCTCGTACTTTAATATCCTCAGTCTCCAACACTATGTGCAAATTTTTTGATACAACACTATTTAAATTAAATTAAACAATGAAAGTCGTTGTCTATAAAGGTTTTCATTCTTCCAGGTCAAGATACATCTAGTAGAAGTAAATCTAAAGCAACTGGAAGTGCTGAATAATCATTGGATCCAATAAAAAATGCAGCACTCCAGTATCATCGAAAAATTGGAAAACTTTACTTAAAGTGCATTAGGCAATGTTTCTGGCTACACTGGCCCTGCCTTGACAAAGGGCCAGCGTAGCCTGAAACTTTGCCTAATGCACTTTAAGTAAAGTTTTCCAATTTTTCAATTATACCGAAGTGCTGCATTTTTTATTGGATCCATGTAACTTTGCCCTGCAGGGGGTACGGCTTGTACCCGGGGCTCTGGAAGCACACATGAACTATATTCATTTGCTGAGTAATCATTGAAACAATTCACTACTCATCAGTGATAGGCAATCTGGACTGTTCACTTCGCCAAATAATTCATGAAACTGCAAAAAAATTAACAAAACTGTGAAAATTAAAGAAATGCATTGAAGTCAATGGGCGAACAACATTGTTTATACACATGACCATTTTGTCCAAATGCATTATAGTTCATGGGTGTCTGAATTTCCTTTTGTAGCGCAAGATTTTTCACCGGCAATTTTTCAACGCAGTTTCCTGAAAACATTTGCGGGTGACAGAACACAAAAAATTGCAGCAAACCCATGCCTAGCGAATTTATTCGTCCATCACTACTATTCATCCAAGCAGCTCCTTCAGTTCAACTGGCTATTATGGGAAACTATGAGACTTAAAAAGCCAAGGACTTCCCATTCCAGTCAGATGAACTGAAGAAGTTGCATGTGTAGTAAAATACCGTCAATAATTACTCAGCAAGTCCATTTGCTCTAGATTTACTTCTACTAGATAATTAAAGTCCTTGAAACATCAGCTAAAAACCTGTTGAAATGGTTTAAGGAATATTGGGGCATATGCCTTTTGCATTATGTCTACTTCCCTCATACATAGTATATATAGGTACAGTACAGGGTTAAATTTGTGGGGACTTAATTTGCTCTTTACACATTGAAGTATCCTTCTTTATACTGGAAGCATTTCATGAGTCTTGATTTGGTCTGAGGGGAATCTGGGGAGTGGCTACTCACTGTCTAAGTGATGGAGGAGCTTTACCACTGGTTTAATTTGGCACTAACTATATTGATGTCATTTTAGAGGAATGATTTACTAACATTCAGATTTCATTTTTTTTACAAACAAATATAGATTTTGTATATTCCTTTAAAACTTTAAAAATGTGAGGCTTATTAAGTGTGAAAACCATGAAACCTGTAATACACAAATTTGCAAGACCAAAGTTGTCAAGGTCCTATAGAAGTCATTGGGAGCTATGCTGAACCTATTGGACCATTGTTAATCAATTTGGTTTTTTCATTAAGAATTGACCAAAAAACTTTTCAGAGGTTTTAGGTATTTTTTTTTATGGATCGTTCAGCTCTTTTTTTCAATTGTGCTTTTCAAATTTGGATCTTTTAGTAAATATGATAACATTCCTGGTGTTAGAGAAAATTAGTTTAATAACCTCTAAAACTACTAAAGTAAGACTGTTGATCAATAGGCTTCCAAATGTTGTGAATTGAGAATGAGACACAGGCCTGCAAAGATTTTTTTCTGCAACATGAATGGGGCGGGATAAAGAAAAAGGGGCTGCAAACTATCATCACAACTTGTTGGAGGACCACATAAAGTGTTGATTACATATTCACTTTGGTGCATGCATGGGACCTATTATACGGAATGCTCAGGACCTGGATATTTCCATATTTTGGATCTCCATACATAAATTTACTAATATTCAGATTTCCTTTTTCCCACAATTCAATTTTCAATTTTTTTTTATTTCTCTAATATTTCTAGATTTAAAATTCTGTAAAAATCAAAAAAACTCTAGGGACCTATTTAATTATCATTTAAATTACCATTTTTCATTAATCTATAAACATTTTTAGTTGTTCTATATTTTTTAAAACTCTAGAAACTTGAGATTTATTAAGTGTAAAAATCATGAAAAATACAAAAATTATTTATATAAATCCTGTCTCTAGCTGGCCTTGTTCACAGGGTCCCTGCTCCCAGACTTAACACTAGAGGTTTAGGTCTTTCTAGGGCAAAATTGCTTTATTGGGCCTTAGTGTACAAAGGCTCAGACGGAACATCCAGATGGATCAGCAATCATAAACCAAAGAAGAAGATCCACCCCAAAGTTTGACAAAAACTTTGTAAATGATAAACATAGTGATAAGATATAACTAAATTCAAGTACAGGTATGGAGTCCTTATCTGGGAACCCATTATCCAGAAAGCTCCAAATTATGGGAAGGCCATCTCCCACATACACGATTTTAAGCAAATAATCCAAGTTTTTATTTTAAAAATTATTTTCTCTGTGATAATAAAACAGTACCTTGTACTTGATCCAAACTACGATATAATTAATCCTATTGGAAGTAAAACAATCCTATTGGCATTATTTGTAAATTATTTTTTGCAGACTTAAGGTATAGAGATCCAAATTATGGAAAGATCCATTATCCAGAAAACCCAGGTCCCCAGCATTCTGAATCACAGATCTCATACCTGTACATCTAAGTGTTATACACTGCATTTTTTCAAAATAGGGGTTTTGAGGGTTCACAAATGACAGACAACACTTTGCAAGGAAATGGTGCCTTTAAGAAAGATATGTTAGAAAAGCGAAAAAAAAGTACACACTTGGACTAGGCATAAGGACATTTTCAGAATATAAATAAGCATCAGTGTGTGTGGAAGAGACAAACCAAATGCAACTTTTCTACCTTCAAATTCAATGATTCTTTGTTGGTTTATGCACACGTCAAACCATTCCTCTAGAACGTTTCTGCTGAACATGCGTTTAGAAAAAAATGTGAGATTTTTAAATCATATTAAATTTGATTTCTTGCCAGAGGCAACGTGTATAAAACAATATTGAGGAACGATAAAACCATTTGCTTATAGAAGGATTCTTGGGTACAGATCCGTGGCAAAGATTTCCCATTTCCCAAGACCTTACATATCATTAAATGAAACTTACTAATTACATTTTCACAGTGAATTTGGCATAGGAATGTAGGCTGAAGTCATTTTCCAGAAACATTTACTGGAAAAATAAATTTAAACAAGCCAATGTTGTGTGTTTTAAATTTGGTCAGAGGATTAAGAAAGTGTTTTTATGCTCTATGGTACATTGCTTATAATAAATAACTATAGAGTGGCTATAACTAGAGTTGATACAATAACTATGAACATCTGAGAGAATGGGTGTTGATCTAGCACCACATTGTTTATTATATGCATAATGTGTCCATTTAGACAAACATGCAAAGTGGATTGGAAAGTTTTAAACTCTAATACATGAACTTAGACTTTGCTGCATTAAATCACATTTGCTACTTAGATAACCCATTGGTCATTATATCTTACTTGGATTCTATTGTTCTACAATTTTTTCTCTACATTGTATTATATGTATTATAATTTCATGTCCTGTGTTAAAAATCTGCAAAAGCGCTCTGTTAAAGGTTTCACTCAAGTTTGTTTCATCCTCCTGTACCATTTTTGTATCTACCAACCTTAGCCACATTTAATTTTTTATTCAATTTGTTATTTAACTGATTTGTTCCATCTTATAATTTGTAAGTGCCTGGGAGAAGTTAGCTAATCAATAGTCAGTAACAGGGTTAAACACATCATAAAAGTATTATACAATATCAAAATCACAGTTTTTTTGGGAAGAAACCGTTACACTTAATGAAACTTCTTGACTGCTGACCATTATATAGGTGCATCATTGTCATTATTGTGAAATAATACCAGTGTTCTGGATTTGGATAAATTCGAAATGATTTAGGCAGGATTTGGATTCTGGGAAACAAAGAGCTTGGTTGAACTGAACCCTACAAAAATTAAAACAATTTGCTGTGCTTGTGAGAATCACAACACAAGCTACTTTATGCATTTCGAAAATAATGGTCAGCACTGTTAGGCAATGCTTCTCCAATTTACTAGTGTCACCTCTATTATACTATATAGAGTGGGATATGTAAACTTAGAACAGATACAAAACACTTTATATAACTACTACTGACATATCTACCATTAATAACTCCTGATGCCTATGATTCCAGAATTTGCATGTTAGTGCTGGGTTGAGTGCTGGTTGGTGCTTAATTAAAATGCAACAATAATAAACTGGGACAGGACATAATTATTTCTATTAAAATGCATCTCCACACTATGGTATTAGCCAATGAGGTTATATACAACAGCTGGAAAAACTCCTTTTGGGCAATGGCCAATGTGGAGTTTAAGGAGCAACTGTGGGTGACAAATCTCCTGAAATTGCTTCTCCATTGGAAATAATTTACATCACTGGAGGCATGAAATATCGCTAAATCGCCCAAAATTTCCTCCACAGGCAACTTTGGGCGACATATTGGTCATGCCACCAGCAATTTCAATTATTTCCAATGGAGAGGCATTTTCTGGAGATTTGTCATATTTCCCTGTTGGCCATAGGTATTGTGCTTAACATACTTTTTGCCTATTGGTTTAGTCATGAAAATGTTTTTTTTTGCTATTTCTTAAACTAAAAACAAACCCCCTTTGTTGTGCATATGTCATCAGCAGGAGTCCATTATGCAGGGGGGTTATCTATGAGTTGTTAATCTAATTATTGCAAGAATCAAACATTGAGTAGCTTCAGCTTTCGTGTTTACCCTTATTTATTTATGAACTAACAAAACCATAGGCAAAGAGTATGTCAGCACAACCCCTATTCATTCAAGTCATGTTGCACATTTAGATGTAATGCCCCTTTAATCGGTTGTTAAAATATTTTGTGAAGACCACATAACTCCTATTGAACAAATATTCATATTTTGGCCAACATGTACATGCTAAGAGTTTGTTCATGAATTAAACTGATAATTAAACTAAATACAGAGAAGCATTTTTGGAACATATTCATGCTCTAAGAGTTGCTGATGCTTGTGGAATATAAAATATTTGCCTTGCTGGGGGTTTAGCTAAACTTACATCACTGTACCTAGTGGGCTGTATATTCTGGTTCTGTTGATACACCTGTACAAACATCAGTAAACTCAACATCTGCCAAGCACTTGGACATATTTATAGGGTGAACTGGAAAATAATCAATTTTGTGTTTTGAGCTCAAATTGAGAAGCACTTGTAGGTAAGAAACATACAGACTCCACATTTTAAGGGGAAATCATAAGGACACCAAAGAGAAATAATATCTTTGCTTCCTAGCTCAATGGCTAAACACTATAAATTTACTATTTAGCGATGGGAATGATTGAAAGCTTTATATTTTGCCGGTCCAGTTATTTCTCAGCTGACCATCTCAAACAGCTTTTAGTTTTTAGCATGTCCTAGGTGGACCTTTTCCATGCACTTTTAAGCCGGTCTTCATGATTTATTTTATATGGTTTTTGAATTGAGTTTTAGCCTGTTTTAACTGTTTATCTTTCTTTTTAAATCTAAAGAAGAGTGAATACAATGTTAACCAAAAATGTTGCTTTTCCTATATTTTATGAAAGTGAATAATGGCCAGAGAGGAAATCTAAATTCTATTGATGCAAACGGCAACTTGTATAGGCTAAACAGAATGGCAACTGTGCTCATCAGTGATCACTAAGAGAGCTTAATTCAATTTTAGGCCAGACCCTATTTCTATGGATTGAAGAAAAGCTGATGTCATTCCAAAATTTAAAAAGGGATTACAATCTCAGCCTGGCAATTACAGGGCAGCAAGTTTGACATCTGTGGAGGGCAAATTATCTGAAGACTTGTTAAAGGATCACATTCAAAATTTTGTCCTAGTGAATGGCATTATGAGCAGCAATCAGCATGGTTTTATGAAGGCTAGCTCCTGTCAGACAACTTTGATTGCTTTTTATGATGAGGTAAGTAAGATGCTGGACAGTGGAGGGGCAGAAGATGTTATCTATGTATTTGGATTTTTCCAAAATATTTGATAACATGCCCCACAAACAACTGCTTTCTAAACTAAGGTCTGTTTGGCTTAACTAAGTTGTGTGCACATGTATAGGAAACCAGAGGGTGGTTGATAATGGTACATTTTCTGCTTGGAGTAAGGTTCTTACTGAGGTCCCTCAGGGCTCGGTATTGGGACCACTTTTATTTAATTTGTTCATTAATAATGTAGGAGAGGGTTTTTTAAGTAAAATATCAGTGTTTGCAGATGACACAAAACCATCCAGCCCAATTAATTCCATCCAGGATGCAGCATTCTTGCAACAGGATCTTGACAAACTGGCAATCTGGGCAGCTAAGCGGCAAATGAGATTCAATGTTGATAAATGTAAAGCGACTATGGGTGACTTCAATTATCCAGATATTGACTGGGGAAATGGGGTTGCCAAGTCAGAAAAAGCTAGTAGTTTTGTATATATACGAAATGACAACTTTTTATTCCAGCTTATGTTCCGGTGCAATGGAGCAAACTTCAAATACTATATAAAGGGAATTCAGTCTACAGATCCTTGCCCGTTGTTATGTTCTATCTAGAAGTTCCTGGGTGCCTTTTCTGTGTGATTTCCTGCCTAATCTATTCTGTATTGACCCTTGCTTGCTTGACTACTTTGATTCTCTCCAATCCTGGCCTTTGCCTGTTGTGACTACTCTGATTATCTCCAAACCTGACCTCTGCCTGTCTGCTAACTATTCTGCTCTCTCCAATCCTGATCCTGGCCTGTCTGACGATTCTACTCCGCTTGTGCTGGTCCGGCCCATCTGTTCCATTTTGGTGGTATTGTTCAATCCTGTATCCTTGGTCAGACAATTGTGCCCCTGTGCTAGTAAGAAAATTTTGATTGAATGGTTAAAATTGTTCGAATCAAACAATTTTATTGATCAATCAAATTCGATCGAATTCAAGGGCTTTTAATTTGATAAAAATTTGATGGTCGAATTCGACCCTTAGTAAATCTGCCTTCTAAATTTCAGGTGTGCAAACTTTGAAAGTATAAGGGCATATTTGTAACATATTAAGTGGGAAATGCTTTTCACTTGGTTAAAAACAGAACGAAAATGCTGCTTAGGTCTCAGTATATTCCCGTTGCAAGCAAGGAACGTTGTTGCAAAGCAAAACCTTTTTGGTTCAATAGAAGTGTTGAGGTGGGTAAGAAAAAATATGCTTTTAAGGCTTTCAAGTTAGCTGGGAAAGCCTAATCATTTATAAGGTACAAGGAGGTCAATAAATCAAGCTAAAATCAAAATGGATATTGCAATAAGCAGTAAAAAGAATCCAAAATGATTTTTTAAATATGTTAATATAAAAAAGTAGTGGGACCTTTAATAGCAGAGGGGGGGTCAGCTGGTTGATGAAAACAAGCAAAAAGCTCAGATTCTGAATGCATATTTTTCTGTCTGTCTACACAAATGAGGAACCCGCTAATGAAGGTTTCCTTATTAATAGTCCCAATTCTAGTAATACATCTAATGATGCATTCAAAAGAGACTAGAACATGTTAAGATAAACAAATGTCAGAGGCCAGATGGTATTCATCCCATGGTACTTAGCGAGCTTAGCTCTGTGATTTTTCAGGATTCATTGAGGTCTGGTATGGTGCTGAGAGACTGGCAAATTGCTAATTTGGTGCCACTATTCAAAAAGGGATCCCATTCTCAGCCTCAAAACTATAGGCCAGTTAGTCTGACTTTGGTGGTAGGAAAGCTTTTTGAAGGGTTAATAAAGGATAAGATACTGGATTTCATAGTATATAACAATACTATGAGTTTGTGCCTGCATGATTTTATGTATAATAGATCTTGCCAAACTAACTTAATTTCTTTTTATGAGAAGGTAAGCAGGGACCTCGATTCTGGGATGGCAGTGGATGTGATTTAGTTAGACTTTGCTAAAGCATTTGATACAGTGCCACACAGAAGGTTACTGGTTAAATTAAGTAATGTTGGCCTGGAAAATAGTATGTGTAACTGGTTAGAGAACTGGCTAAAAGATAGACTACAAAGAGTGGTGGTAAATGGACATTTTCTAATTGGACCAGTGTTGTTAGTGGTGTACCGTAGGGCTCTGTACTGGGTCCCTTCGTTTTCAACTTGTTTATTAATCACCTGGATGTGTGCCTTTAAAGTACTGTTTCTATTTTTGCATATGATACTAAATAGTGCAGAACTATAAGTTCCAAGCAGGATACTGCCACTCTACAGAGTGATTTGTTTAAGCTGGGACACTGGACAGCAAGCTGGAAAACTAGCAAATAACATAAATATTATATAAATTATATATTAAATGGCAGTTTGTTGGGAGTTTCCTTAAATGAGAAGGTTCTTGGGGTTTTTATAGATAACAAGTTGTCTAATTCTGGGCAGTGTAATTCTGTAGCTATTAAAGCAAATAAAGTCTTGCATTAAAAATGGCATAAACTCAAGGTATGAAAACGTAATTATGCCTCTTTATAGATCCCTAGCAAGGCCTCATCTGGTGTATGCAGTGCAGTTTTGGACTCCATTCTTTTAGAGGGATATAAATGAGCTGGTTAGAGGAATGGAAGACTTAAATTATGAGGGTAGACTGTCCAGGTTGGGGTTGTTTTCTCTGGAAAAAAGGGGCTTGCCAGGGGACATGAGTACACTTTACAAATACATTAGAGGACATTACAGACAAATAGCAGGGGGGCGTTTTACCCATAAAGAGGATCACCGAACCAGAGGCCACCCCTTCAGACTAGAAGAAAATGACTTTCATTTGAAGCAGCATAGATGGTTCTTCACAGCGAGGACAGTGAGGTTGTGGAATGCTATTCCGGGTGATGTTGAAATGGCTGATTCTGTAAATGCTTTTAAGCGGGGCTTGGATGATTATATCAAAGGCTACTGTGATACTAAACTCTATATTTTGTATATGGGTATATATAATTTATGTGAAGGTATGGAGGGATGTGTGTGTGTATGGAGGCTGGGTTTTCATTTGGAGGGGTTGAACTTGATGGACTTTGTCTTTTTTCAACCCAATTTAACTATGTAACTATGCACCTTTGTTGAAAAAAATATCTATTCCACTTGTACCCTTAATGGGACTACACTAGGCAAATCCATTATGGAAAAGGACCTTGTAGATGATAGACTTGACTGTACCAAGCAATGCCAGTGAGCAGCATCAAAAGCAAATTAAGATCTCGAGCTGTATTAAAAGGGGCATAGATTCACAGGAGTAGAGTCACCGTTCCACTGTATGAAGCACTGATAAGGCCCCATTTAGAATATGCTGTACAGTTTTGGTCTCCAGTGTTCAAACAGGACATTATTGAATTAGAGAGGGTACAGAGAAGGGCAACTGAGCTGGTAAAATGTATGGAAAATCTTAGCTATGATGAAAGACTGGCTAAACTGGGGATGTTCACGCTGGAGAAGAGGTGCTTAAGAGGTGATATGATAACTATGTATAAATATATAAGGGGATCATATAATAATCTCTATATTTCTTTATTTACCAGAGGTCTTTCCAGCTGACACAAGGTCACCCATTGCGATTAGAAGAAAAGAGGTTCCAGCTAAATATTTGGAAGGGTTTTTTTTTTTTACAGTGAGAGCTGTGAAGATGTGGAATTCTCTCCCTGAATCAGTTAAACATGTTGATACATTAGATAGCTTTAAAAAGGGGTTGGATTGATTTTTAGCAAGTGAGGGAATACAGGGTTGTGGAAGATAGCCCATAGTACAAGTTGATCTAGGGACTAGTCTGATTGCCATGTTTTTACCTTCCTCTGGATCAAAAAGCAGTTTAAAAAAAGTTAAAAGGTTGAACTTGATGGACGCATGTCTTTTTTCAACCTAACTTACTATGTTACTATGTAATACAATAATCCCCAACCAGTGGCTAGAGAGTAACATGTTGCTCACTAGCCCCTTGGATGTTGCTCCAGAGGCCCAAAGCAGGTGCATTTTTTAAAATTCCTGGCTTGAAGGCAAGCTTTGGTTGCATAAAAATCTGTTGTACACCAAACAGATTCTCCTGTAGGCTGCCAATCCACAAAGTGGATACCAATAGCCAATCACGACCCACATGTTGCTCCCTTTAAATCTTTGAATGTTGCTTGTTTGGGGATCCTTGATGTAATACATAATTGCACCTACTACAGTAGATATGGGTGTTGAAGAGGGATAACAGTGCTATGAAATGTGAGCAAGTTATTGTTGCCCCAATGAATAGGTAGGTTTTATGTGAACATTTGAATGACTGGAGAATTTAAAAAAATATATTTCTGGATTCCCCAGTTCGATATTTAGCAAATACTGCGCTAATTCTGCTTTAAGTAGGTCCTACTCCTTCATTTGAGAGAGAACTTTGGTAACAAGGAGTTCTTCAACTTAAGAATCATGCCTCTGGGTCACACTAACTAAACATGATTCAATATATAAACTTCTTGGCAAATCTATACATTGATATAGCAATGAATGAATAGCTGATGTTTGGCTTTGCATTATGTAATATCTGTTGCTCAGCTCTGCTGGAAATAATTGACATTGTCTCTTCCCTTTTTCATTACATACTCTCATGACTTCACCCTCATTAATGTCACACTCCTCATAAACACAGTAATCATCGACGCCACCGGCAGCATTTGCTCCTGACTTGGACATTTTCTTTTCCATGACCATTACTTTACTAATGGAATGGGAGTAGAAAAACTTTTTGTACCCAATAGCATCACCAAAAAGCCAGACGCAGCAACCTATAACATGATCAGTATTTTTTGAGACAGTTGGGAAGGGGGAAGTATAACATGTTAAATATATGATGTAGCTCTTAGGGGTCATTTCAACATGGAATGCAGAGTACAGATGAATACAATGCTGCCTGAATTGAGCAGTGCTGTGTTCATGATTTCCTGTTGCAAAAGTACAATATAATTTGTGGTAGAGTGACTGGGAAAAGGTGGAAAAAGGTCACTCTAGCCTTTAATTTCTTCCCATGTGCTAAGTTAGACTCCAGGAAGGGAGTTGTCTTTAAACAGAGAACAGATTCTCTGTTTAAGTTTAGTAGCCAGGTATTCCATTCCACAGAGCCAGTCCGGAGATTGGAGCTCACCTTCCACAGGAAAGCTGTCCTGTGGAAAGGATATTTAAAGTTAATTGGAATGGGAGAGTGGGTCTCTCAGCAGGGCACAGCAGGTAGGAGACCTGGCTGTGTTAGGAACTCCCAGAGGAGCTGGGGGTGCCGCCTGCTACTGCAAGAGCAGAGGGAGTTCGTAGCTGTGAGTAAGAGCCAGATATAGTGGTCTGTGTGGGACACGGATGAATAGCCAGGAGGCTGAGAAATTCCTGCAAAGACTGTGAGTACAGGGGTGACCCAACCTATGTTTTGTCTGGTAGTCCACAAGGGGCCCAGTATAGTGAGGGAACACTTCAAAGTGAAGGTAGTGCCCAGTGGGCAAGGATTTATTTTTATGGTTTGTTTTGTAAATTGCTGAAAAGGTCACCTCTGTTTGAATGACTTACTGGAAAATAAACCAATGTTTTTTTGAAGAGCCTGTGTGTCCCTGTCTTTATGCTCCTTTCCTTATGCTGCCTGCCCTACCATTTGCTAATTTACCCCAAATTTACACGTTCAAGCCACCAGGTTGTCACAAATTGCTAACTGTGCAAGAAACCCTTTATACTATTTATTGTGATAAAGGGTAGGTACACAAGAATCCTGCATTTTACATTTCCCGTTAACATAAAGGATATTTCGACGTACAAGTGGACAACTGCAATAAATGCAGGCTGTGTTAGGAAAAATGTTGTGAAACCTTTAAAGAAACCTTTCATTTCTCCAAATAGCGCACAAAGGATTTTTCCAGAAACCTTCACCAATTTGGCCAAAATGCCAACTCACAGGACAGTAGTTATAGATATTGCTTGTAGTATTCAATAGAAATCTCCCTTGCTTCACAGAACACCTATAGGCTCCAACAGAAGGATACAAAAATTTCATAGCATAATACCATTTATTTTTATGAATAAAAAATCTTTAAAAACATTGCACTCACATTTATTTCCTTGAAGTTAGTCACCCATATATATATATATATGTAAGTCTTTAGCAGGTTTCCAAATGCAATCCAAAGAGGGGGATTTGCTAGTGTGTGATTTTCCCTTGTGGTTCTTCCCTGCAGCTGACTGTGACATCATCTCCGCCTGATGCATTTGATGAACGAAGCAAAATTATGAGACTAAACATATATGGGTGACTAACCCATGTTTTTAAAGATTTTTTATTAACAAAAGTAAATTGAACTTGAACATACTACACCATATTTGTTTCTGGCTTCTCTATTGCCATAGGCGACGATCCGCTTTTGCATTTGTGTACAGCTGAGAGACTGTGAAAAGGATTATTTTCTTTTTTATCCTGTATATATGTATTGCAATGAATGCAGGCTGCAATGGGGTCCTGTAATAACCACCTGTAATAACCTATGATATACATGCAGAAGTCCTGTGTTCTTGCATTTCTGTCTTGAATCTTCCTAAATTACTCCTTTAATATATATGTTTAACAGTAATTTTAGAGACTGACCAACTAAATGACACTCTTCATAGCCATATATAATAAATCAGAGTATCCAGTACAGGTATTCTCCTAAAGTTGGTACACATATGTAGTAAAAACAGAGTTTATAGATGTTATTGAACAGGATGTACTCAGAGACAAAGGATATGGGGTTCCATTCTGCTCTGTCTTATTCAGGAAAGCCATGCAGATTAGGATGGCCAGCCTCGTTGGAAACAGCTCATTAATAGAATGATATAAAAAGTTTACTCTGGCAAAGCCACTGTGCAAATATTTGTCAATAAGGACATCCTGATTTTTGCTGTTCTCACAGCTACAAAGAGCCTTGGTGCCATAGTACCACAAAGAAAATATATCAGTAACTGAACTAGTAAATGGTGAAATATCAAAAAGGAATATAATAGCCTATTTCTTCAGCTCCCCGGGAGAGCAGTGAAGACAGTACATATGACTATAGCAGCAGTTCAGTAATGTCTGGAGAGATGAGGACATGCTTACCATTTCAGCAGTAGTGCATGTGAAAGGGAGGATCCCAGCAATATTTTTCAGGAAATCATGTAATCCCATGGGACAGAGAATGAATAATTCTTTTAGTCAATTCTTTTAGTCAAATTACATTACATTACCAACAATTAACTAGATAATAGATGTTTCTTCATCATTTTAATCCTTGGAAAGTTAAAATGTAGGCACTTGTCAATGATCTTTCTGAATTCATTATGCTATGAAATTGGAACCATCTACTCAAAGATTCAGAGCAATTTCTTATCTACTTTATTAAAGTCTTAATACATCTTGCATTCAGCATTTAATGTGCGGCTCACTGTATTCATCAACAATACATATCAAGTTCTATATATATTGATTTAGTGAATATTTTTTAAAGCTAAATATTGCTCTTCTTTATTTAGAAGAGACTGCTCATCATGGAGAGAAAGTTGTGAATACAGTTATGTCTTTGAAAGCAAAACAAGGGGGTCAGTTTATCAAAATTCAAATTAGCTTTTTTCATTATTGTAGAATAAAATGCAGCTTAAAACCACAAATATACTCGATAATATTATTCAGAACATCAAATCTGTATTTATTAAAAAAAAAACATGAAAAAGAGAAAGCTGGCAAATTTCAATAGAAGCCCATGGGAATTGACTTCTATTTTTTTATTTATTTTCCCAGTTCATTAAAACATTGAAGTTTTTTTGCCTACTTGAAAATTAATGGAATAATGTGATTCTCGCTGGTGTGCAACTTTTTCTGCAAGAGATCGCATCCTACAAGTCTGATGTACAGTAGTCGCAAAGATCAAAATATAATAAGACAAAAAGTTGTGTAAACAACATGGAGAACTTTCCATCTGGTGTGATGCAACTGTCATTTGTAAACGCAGTATGCAGCATCTTCATCTGACGGGATACAATCTGATGGTGTATGATTGGCTTTTTCCCTTTACATCAACTGCTGGATGTACAGTAGAAGCATGAACAAACTACCATCTGACTGATCCAACTTCACATTCTAGCTATGGGTAGGGGATCGTGCTGTTGCATGGCAAGATCAAATAAAATCTGACCCGCAAAGTCTGATCAAAATCTTGTTAGAATTTTGCCTTTGAATAAACTAGCATTTGAAAAAGAAGCTGCATTAGTTTTGGGGCAAGGTTTTTTTTAGGTCTGCCAGTTTTTCCTCAGCCTTGAAAATTAGTAAATAGACCTCTTAATTACATATTGCTAATTAGTAATTACTTGAGATGCATGCTACAGTCTGCATCTAACCATTTGAAGTGTTATACTGTATATTCCTGATTATTTGCCAATGAGCCATGCAGTAATGCAACTGTATGCCTTCTCTGAAGTACTGTAAGCTGGCATTTCTAATCACAAACATTTTCTCAAAATTTAACACAATTCCAGTGCCATGGCATCTGATGTGTCAAATCAAATTGTGCTTGCTATTCGACAAAAATATGCAAGCTGCGGCTAGAAAGCAAGTAGTAGGGAAGGGCGCTCATTAAATGGATGCAAGGCTACATGTATGTTAATACTATTTATTAAAGGTACTTGGGCAAAACATGCTGCTTGTACTTTTGTATATATGTGCTATCAGTGTGCACATCCCACCCCTCAAGTGTAAGTGTGTTTACTGACGTTGGGGAACCATAGAGCTGCTTCCACTTTAATTCCATGGTTCCCTAAGAATCCTACATCAATCAAGTAATTATATCCCCTCTATGAACAATTAACTGCAACTTGCACATAAAGTTTGACTTATTTCTACTGTAATTGCATCAGAACTGTGGAAAAAAGAAGCTATAGCTATATTGTGGATCACAATAAGCTTTTGGTGCTAAATGACCACACATTTGTGTTATGAGAGAAGTTCCTTTGGTTCTCCATTTGACTGTACAGTGAGTTAATGAAATGTAAAAAACCACCTACCCCTGCTATAAAGATCATTTAAGCTACAGTCACAGAGGCAACATGAGTAATACTATGACGGTTTGAGGATATAGTATGTGAACCCAGAACTTTTAGATAACTCTAATTACTATGTAAACATACTACTATACTATACTACTATAAATGTAGTTGCACTGCCTTGAAAACCCATTTGACTGAGCCCTTGGACATAGGTTTAAAACTGTTTAAAGACATTTTATTTTTGTCCTAAATGGGAAAATTTGGGGTTACCGGGAACCTATGCTCGTTACTGTAAGAACTGGATATGCTGGTTTTCCACAAATCAGTGGGCATAAAACAGCCCTGTAAATTTATAGACTGCCCTATGGATCTTTGATGTAATCAGCATAATTCCTTGGAAGAATAAAAGCAATAGATCATCTTGGATGTTTAAGAGAATTACAGTGAAGAAAGTGATTCATTCAAGTATCATGTTCCTTCCATAATTACTCCAACAGGTCTATGTTTTCAACACATCTAAGTTTACAGAGCACTTAATACTTTTGAAGAGTGTCATAGCCCTAGAGCATCTCTTCAAATGATGTAATGCTCCAGATGATGATGCTGGCAACACACATGACAGCGAAAACACCAAGTCCAAATAGGGAAGGGTGGGGGTGCATACATCCGCAATGATATACTCTGCAAAGAATGACCATGAAGTAATTAAATTACTTGCATGGCCATCTATTAACCTAGCCTCATTCTGCTGGGGGAATATGTATTCTTCTCTTGTATGGTCATTAGGGTCTTACAGTATTATGACATATAACACTCATATAAACTTTCAAACATTAACTGGACACAATTACAGTACAGCACAATATTATGTATACAAAACAAAATTAAGTTGGGGTTATGTGGGTTACTAGACAGGGATAACGTAGTTGGCCAGCTTGAATATACTGTGATATATGGAGAAACAATTCCTATTTTCTTTAAAGGGGAGGGTATTTTTAGTAGCTTAATTAATAAAATGTCTCAATGTCCTTAATGAATTTATAATGCGTTGAGACCCAGAGGACTTCTTGTCTTTGTTGGTATGAATTTTGTTGTTACAAACTCATTGCACCCAGCATAATGGTTTAATATTTAGTGGTGATTATGCTACAGTTTACACCAGAGCAGTGGCCAGTTCCATGTTGTAGCTCCCACCCTTCCCAGTTATAGTCAGGTGATCCCAGTGGTGGTTTCTGAGTTTTAAACTTGAAAGCAGCAAATAAGTTGAAGGTAAACTTAGTCCATGTATAAAATGTATAATGTAAATGTATATGTATAATGAAGCATTAGAATTCTTAATGAATCAGATGAAAGTGACTGGCCAGACCATGGATTACTTTGATGTAGTCAGCCAGCTTGTATATATTGCAATAAATGGAAAAACAATCCCTGTTGTGTTTAAAGGGAAGGTCATTTTTTGTAATGGTCTAATGGTTTAAAATTTAGTGATGAGTACAACTTTCTCTTTTTTTACTAGACATCCTATGAATTTAGGACATTAACGCAATTATAATGAATTGGTGCATAACACAACTATTGAACATTGCTTAAGAATTCTCAATATCAGATCAACTGTAACACTCTCAAAGCCACCCACTTACTTGAACTGCTACTGTACATTTAGTTGATGTAGTACCATTCCCAAATTCACACATTTAGCCTATTGTAAATAAGATGAAAAAAACTTTTTATTTTTCCACATCCACAAAACAATTCTAGAGCTCCAATGACTTGACCCATTACCAAGAACTAAGGGGTATATTTATCAAACAGTGAAGTTAAAAGTGAAGTTCCACCACTAGAGTGAAATTCCACAGCTCTCTATTCATTTCTATGGGATTTTTTAAGGCGTATTTATCAAAGGGTGAAACTTCACCCATTGATAAATACGCCTTTCAAAATCCCATAGAAATGAATTGAGAGCTGTGGAATTTCACTTTAGTGGCGGAACTTCACTCTTTGATAAATTTACCCCATGTTTCTAAAAGGTGCATACCTATCAACAATCTGTATAGCATGTAAATAAATAAATGCATATGGTCATAATGAACTTATGAGTGGGAAGTGGTTAAGCATTTGATGCACACACATATCAAATAGTTATCACAACACACTCCATATTGTGTATGGGCAACATCCAATGTCACCTTCCTATGAAGGCTGTTTGCATTTTCTGTGCAGGAAGCTTGTCTATTATAAATAGACTGTATATAATGAATAAAGTACCCTCATATTTTGCAACAGGGGGTAAGTTATTTATTATAATACACAAGTTTCAATCATGTGTCATCACAAAGCTCCAATTATAACCGAACCATGAATATCCTGTAAATGATATCCCTATAAATGGTGCTTAGTGATGTCATCAGTTATAATAAGAGCTTAGTGATGTCAATTCTGTCACATGATTCACTGAAACTTGAGTATTATAATATAGTACCCCCATCGCAAAATTTGGTGATATAAGAAGTCACCCCAGAGTTATAAATGGTGCTTATTGATGTCATCGGTTATAATCGGAGCTAATTGATGTAATTGATGTCACATGACTCACTGAAACTTGTGTATTATAATAAAGAAAGTACCCCCAGTTGCAAAATATGAGGATATTAGAAGTCAAAATATGAGGATATTAGAAGTCACCTCAGAGTTCCATGACCTGTATAAAAACACTCGGCCTTTTATATGGTCATGGAACTCCTCAGTAACTTATAATATCCTTATATTTTACAAGAGGGGGTAATTTATTCACTATATAATTAACAGGATATTCATGGCTCTTGTGTACTGTATTATATAGTGAATAAAGTACCCCCTCTTGTAAAATATAAGGATATTATAAGTTACCGAGGAGTTATATGACCATATAAAAGCACGAGGCTGAAGGTCGAGTGTTTTCATACAGGTCATTGAACTCCGAGGTGACCTCTAATATCCTTCTATTTTATTAGAGGGGGTATTTTATTTATTATAATACATACATTTTAGTGAGTCATGTGACAAAAATTACATCGCTACTCACTGTTTATAACTGATGACATCACTACTCACCATTTCTAAGGATATAATTTACAAGATATTCACAGCTTTTGTGTATTATATACAAATAAAGTTTGAGTTTCACAAAGCTAATTACATCATGGGTGCTAGTTAGTCTCCATTAAAGCAAATACATGCACATTCTAGAGCTTCAGTAAGCACACCTATTTAAGTTAAAATCAAAGCTAATATACTGAAGTAAATGTAAATTGAATGTATATGAAGTGTGAGTATGCCAAGACTACTGGCAGTGACAAATCTGCCTACTCATTTGGCAACCAAATCTATCCCTAAGCTATACTGTAACACACAAACTTTGACTGGTTCTGTAAAAATATGATTCATCAAGCATTAAGTCATTAATCTGTCCATAATGGTAGTTTGTTGCCTGAAGCTCAAACTGCCTGTG
>CM044445.1:103684926-103715269 GCA_024363595.1 Xenopus borealis
AATTTTTAAACATCTATGTCCTTACAAAGAATATACTAATAGATAATATGCAAGGCAAAATATACCAAATGAGTTCAGACAATGAATATCTTTTCATGAAGTCCTGAAGAAGATCATTCTATGGGAAACCTATACTACATGTGGTTCTGCGAAAACTATTTCCCCTTTTGTTTATGTCTATACTTGGTTGCTTGTGCATGGTCTTCCCATGACAATTTGGTTTTCCTCCAGTGGTTTAGTCATGGTTTCCCTTCCAGCTGAAGGTCATTTTACTGATAAGAGGCCTGAAAAGCATGAAGTTAATTATTGTCTATAAATTCTCAAAGTTTATTCCTTGAGATTATTTCACGTGCTGGAAACATTCTGGTAACAATATTTTATTAGCTGTCTACATGCAAGAAAGAAAATACTGTAACATATACATGTCCCTATCATGATGGGACATTTTTCAATTTTCTGTTGGAACAATGCAGCCATTCCCCTCTACTGTCATCTCCTTCTTGAATGTCAATGCAGATTTTCATCTACTGTTTGATCATAGGACTGGACAACGTGGAGTAAACATGGAGTGGCTGGAGTCTTACTAATATGTATAACCAAAACAAGTTTGTGAATTGTGTTGGCTTAACCCACATTCTGCATTAGGTAAAGTAATCTTGAAACAATATAATAAAGTAATTTATTTTAATGATCACAACAGTAACATTTCTATAAGATATTGAAGTCCAGCTTGGTATGTGACTTGTAAAATAAAAAGCAATAGTCTTAACATATTTTATGTCATTCTACTTATCTTTAAAGCAAAGCCTGCATCTCAGAACCAGTTCCTTTCAGTACATGTACAGGTATATGATCTGTTATTTGGAAACTCGTTATTTAGAAAGCTCTGAATTATGGAAAGGCTGTCTCCCATAGAATCTTATCCAAATAATCAAAATTTTAAAAGATTACCTTTTTCCCTGTAATAATACAACAATCCCTTGTACTTGAGCCTAACTAAGGTATACCGTAATTAATCCTTATTGGAAGCTTAATCAGCTGATTAGTTTTATTTAATGTTTAAGGATTGCCTAGTTATCCAGGTATGAAGATCCATATTACAGAAAGATTTGTTATCCGGAAAACCCCATGTTCTTAGCTTTCTGGAAAACAGGTCCCATACCTGTATTACCATTCTTTACAACATAAACTGAGTAGCTATAAGTAACTTCATTGGAGTGTCTGCAGAGGTGCAACCTCTACAATCAAGGCAGAGGGTTAACAAAGGACAAGACAATCCAAAGAGAGAGAGCTCAGTATCACATTAGTAGTGATGATCACTTCATAATGAGAAAGAACCATTGGAGTCTATGTAACAACAAGCAGCCATGTGCCATTCTGAACACCATCTTGTGTTAATATGTTGCAGCCTAATTGCAGGTCAGTATGTCTACACACTGGAATCAACACAAATTCAACATGTACTCACCCTGAACTCAGTACACACTAGTTCCTCTAGTGTTGGATGACAACCAGCAGCATTGAGTAGCTTTAATAGAAGCAAGAGAAGAAGACATAAGAAAAGTTAGTGGAAACAGAGAGAACAAATACCAAAGTACATGTAAAACAGGTAAAGATGTAATCCATGCTTGTACAAGCAGTATGGTGATATCCGCTCCCTTAGCTGAAAGCCTGGGGCAGAGCACATGGTGCTTCTCATATACATGGTGAGTCTCTAAGGGTAGGGGCAGATGGGCAGATTCGGGGAGATTTAGTCGCCTGTCATGAGGAAACTTTGGGCGACTTCAGAAATCGAAGCGCTGCCAGTGCATTAGAGCAGGCGATTCTTCATTTTAGCCGACAGAAGAAGGCAGTTCTGGGAGATTGTCACCCGGCAGAATAGGCGATTTGTCGCAGGCGACTAACTCTTCCCAAATCTGCCCCTACCCTTAAAAAAAACATTTTTTGATTATACATGTAAAACTGCACCAAATGCAGAACTAAAAAAGGGGAATTATCTGATGAGACGATCCCTGTACAGAAAAATAAATACATACTTTTTTTCTTTTTGACCAAATCACAGCAGAAATTAAATGTTTTCTTTTTTGTGGTTCATGTTTTTTCATGACCAGACACAGATAAAACAAATTTCCTCAGTGTCAATTATAAAGGAAATTTCTTTTCACGGCACACCTTTGTTTAGCAGAAATATGATATTCAGCAAATGCTGTAATAGCTCAATTCTCTGCCATTAGTCCAAAGCCTGTTTGACAGTTTGTAATTCACCATTCTGAGCAATCAGCAAGACGGATCAAGCAGTAAATGGCAAATGAATACAGTCATTGTTTTTAGTTCACAAAAAACAATGTGTTTTCGTAACACAAAAGAATACTGAATCTGTAAGGAGTATAAAAGAAATACTCCCCTCAGTGAAATACTGACTTCCCAACAGGTTCAACTGGTTGAGGGCTAATTATTGTTTTAGTATACAAAAACATTTAACAATGCAAGAGACTTTTGGCAACAAAGTTATATATATAGGCACATCACAGGAGCCAGTGTTATGATAGACTGGCATAAACAAAAATGATTTAAAATTCCCCTGTATGTATAATTTAGTACAACAATGGGCAGTGAAGAACAATGAGGGGCTTTGATAAGACACGTGAATGCTGGCCAACCTGTGGTGGTAACAATTTAATTTCATTTTACTTTCATTTTAGTTTTATTTACAACTGGCAGTAATCTTTATGGGGGCTATTTACTGAACTAGTTAATTATCTAGTCAGGCTTTTTGAGGCAAATCATTTTTTGTGGAAACAAAAAACAAAAATGTTGCAAGATTTATTATACCCCTATGCTGGAAAAAACCCAAATCCGAAGATCTGCCATCTCAGACCTGTCGAGGTTCTGTATAAGTCAATGGGAGAGGCACTTTAATTGTGGTTGTGCTGGGTTTAGCCCCCAAATCCACCCTTTTTGGGTTTTTCGGGGACTCTTGATGGATTTTTATCAGTTTGATATCATCTTATACTATTTAACTTTACTGACAGTGAGGAAATCTTTTAAGGAATTGAGAAATTTATCAAACATCATACCTGTGTCAGTTTATCAAGAGTCCATTCTGATCTATTGGATGGTAGTGCTCACAGCTGCTTTATCACTGGTCTGAATTCTTATTCCCCAATTCTCAGCATAACATGTGGTTTGTCAGAAGAATAGTGATTAAATCATAAATTAGAGTATAGCCTGGGAGTGGGAAAATCATAATAAAGATGTAAGACCACATAGGCATATTTAGGTGGTAGTTATATTCAGGGACATATGTAGGGTTACATAGAAGAACAATATAATAAACAAAAAACTCACCAAATCGTAAATGTGGTCCGGGTACACCAGCCCCAGACCCCCAGCTTCAGGGAGCGGCACAGCACGGTGGATGTAATACAAAGTATACTTTTATTGGAATCCCTATGGTCCTGTGGATCCGTATTGAGTGCCTGTCGGCCCTGCTTTCTTTCTCTTACATAGAAGAACAACCAAATGTTTAGTAAGGCTCTTAAGTAGAACTTGCTTTATACAGTTGCTTTATACAGGGCAAATAGAGTTTGCAGATGACTTTGCTAAAGTGGGAGGATTCAGTATACAGTATGTTCCACTTCTAGGGAGACAATATATGCTTAGAAGAGTCTAGTATGCTTTCAAAGTATACCCAACTGTCATCCTTCTTGGCAAAATTGAGGATGGAGGTCTACAATTATTTTTACCAGAAATAAATGGTATGTAGAAGTGCAAAATATGTACAGTTTAAGTGCAAGTCAGTTGTGTTTGCAGGCATAACAAGCAAAGTGAGAGCAAATTATCAAGTATTCATTTTTGATTCACAAAGTGAATATATTTGCCCTGCGTCTGGTTATAGTAAGAGTGTGCAAACATTTGCGAATTTGTTTTTCACATTGCAAATGTCTATGTAGGGACCCCTTATGGTTAAATGTGTCCCTATGGCTTTAAATACCTATTCCTTTTTCCTAGTTACTGCGCAAAAGCTCATGTATATAGTTAAAGGATTTGCATGACCACTGCTATTGGCCAGGAGGCGCAGTGACCACATCCTGCCTTACTTTGGTATAGTGCTGGGAAAGGAGTGGCATTTCCTCTTTGCCTTCCACCCGAGGAACAGGGTGGATTTTTGCTCTGAGCTTGGGCATGGGTCCAATAAATTCAGGGACAGGGCACTGTGATTAGATAGTGGAAGGTGTGGCTCCCATAATAGTACCCTCTAGAAGTGTAAGTCACTCAGGGTTGAGCTAAAAAGAGAAGTCCTGAGATCAAACTTAGGAGATGCAGTTTGAAGTTATCTCTACCAGTCCATATTGCCTGTAGTGTAGGGATCCCAGTGGAGAGGGAATCAGGATAGATGTGTTCCCTGAGGTGATCCAGACCACTACTGGGATATGTTACAGAGGTGAAGTGAGATGCCTGCCAATTAAAGCCATGCACTAAGGAAATAACCATTATGGGCACTGGTGAGGGTTAGAGATTTCAACTGGGCATAAGGTTACAAAGAAAATTTTCATTGATGTATGCTACAAACCACCTCGTATAAGTGATGATTATGAAGCCCAGCGACTTTTACAAATAGAAGCAGCTTCACAACTAGGTCAAGTTATTATTATGGGTGACTACAATTATCCCGACATTGACTGGGGTAATGGGGTTGTCAAGACAGAAAAAGCTAGTACGTTTGTAAATATGTTAAATGACAATTTTTTATCCCAGCTTGTTCAAGAAACTACTAGGAATAACTCTCTTTTGGATCTTGTAATAACTAATAATACTGAACTCATCTCTAGCATTTGTGTGGGTGAGCATTTAGGAAATAGTGATCATAACATGGTCTCCTTTGAGATTCTGTTGCAGAGGCAACTCTATAAGGGAGTAACTAAAACACTGAATTTCAGGCGTGCAAACTTTGGGAAATGCTTTTCTTAGGGTTAAACCCTGAACAAAAGTCTTTAAAATTCTGCTTAATAAATATATGTCAGTATATTCCGCTTGTAAACAAGGAACGTTGTTGCAAAGAAAAACCTTTTTGGTTCAATAGACGTGTTGAAAGACATTCTTTTAAGGCTTTCAAGTTAGCTGGGACCGCCGAATCATTTATAAGGTACAAGGAGGCCAATAAATCATGCAAAAAAAGCTATCAGGCAAGCTAAAATTGATAAGGAAAAGGATATAGTAGTAAGCAGTAAAAAGAATCCAAAATTATTTTTAAATATATTAATAGTAAAAAATTGAAACAGGAAGGGGTAGGACCTTTATTATCAGAGGGGGGTCAGCTGGTTGATGAGAACAAGCAAAAAGCTCAGATTCTAAATGCATACTTTGTCTGTCTACACAAATGAGGAACCAGCTAATGAAGGTTTCCTTATTAATAGTCCCAATTCTAGTAATACATCTAATGATGCATGGTTCACACCTGCTGAAATTCAAAAGAGACTAGAACATTTTAAGATAAACAAAGGTCCAGGGCCAGATGGGATTCATCCCAGGATAATTAACAAGCTTAGCTCTGTGATTGCCAAACCTCTCTACTGAATTTTTCAGGATTCATTGAGGTCTGGCATGGTGCCGAGAGACTGGCAAATTGCTAATGTGGTGCCGCTATTCAAAAAGGAATCCCATTCTCTGCATCAAAACTATAGGCCGGTCAGTCTGACATCGGTGGTAGGAAAGCTTTTCAAAGGATTAATAAAGGATAGGATACTGGACTTCATAGCAAATAAAAATACTGAGTTTGTGCCAGCATGGTTTTATGCGTAATAGATCTTGCCAGACTAACTTAATTTCATTTTATGAGAAGGTAAGCAAGGACCTCGATTCTGGGATGGCTGTGGATGTGATTTACTTAGACTTCGCTACAGCATTTGATACAGTGCCACACAGAAGGTTACTGGTTAAATTAAGGAATGTTGGCCTGGAACATAGTATCTGTAACTGGATAGAGAGCTGGCTAAAACATAGACTACAAAGAGTGGTGGTAAATGGAACATTTTCTAATTGGACCAGTGTTGTTAGTGGGGTACCGCAGGGCTCTGTACTGGGTTCCTTGATTTTCAACTTGTTTATTAATGACCTGGATGTGGGCATTGAAAGTACGGTTTCTATTTTTGCAGATGATACTAAATTGTGCAGAACTATAGGTTCCATGCAGGATGCTGCCACTTTGCAGAGTGATTTGTCAATGTTGATAAATGCAAGGTTATGCACTTTGGCAAAAATAATATAAATGCATGTTATACACTAAATGGCAGTGTGTTGGGAGTTTCCTTAAGTGAGAAGGATCTTAGGGTTTTTATAGATAACAAGTTGTCTAATTCTGGGCAGTGTAATTCTTTAGCTACTAAAGCAAACAGGGTTCTGTCCTGCATAAAAAAGGGCATAAACTCAAGGGATGAAAACATAATTATACCTCTTTATAGATCCCTAGTAAGACCTCATCTGGAACATGCAGAGCAGTTTTGGACTCCAGTCCTTAGGAGGGATGTAAATGAGCTGGAGAGAGTGCAAAGACGTGCAACTAAACTGGTTAGGGGGATGGAAGACTTAAATTATGAGGGGAGACTGTCCAGGTTGGGGTTGTTTTCTCTGGAAAAAAGGTGCTTGCGAGGGGACATGATTACACTTTACAAATACATTAGAGCACATTATAGTATCAGGGGACCTTTTTACCCATAAAGAGGATCACCGAACCAGAGGCCACCCCTTCAGACTAGAAGAAAAGGACTTTCATTTGAAGCATCGTAGGTGGTTCTTCACAGTGAGGACAGTGAGGTTGTGGAATGCACTGCCGGGTGATGTTGTGATGGCTGATTCTGTTGATGCTTTCAAAAGGGGCTTGGATGATTTTTTGGACAGACATGTAATATCATAGGCTATTTTGATACTTAACTCTACAGTTAGTATAGCTATGGGCATATATGGTTTGTGTGAAAGAGTGGAGGGGTGTGTGTGTGTGTGTATGCTGGGTTTTAATTTGGAGGGGTTGAACTTGACCCAATTTAACTATGTAACTATGTAATTCTGTCCCAAGGGAGTGTCAACCTGTGTAATGCTCTGCATGTGATTTGCTTGTACCACTTGTCTCTGAACCACTCTGATGTTCAGTAAACCTTGTTCAGTTATTTACAAGAACCTCCTGGCACCCAATCTTTTTCCTGTTTTTTTGCACAGTAGCCTGTGGGAATGTAGTTACACTACACCACACCTTTGTACTTAGCAAAGGCCCTAGCCTGAAGAGTCACGTGTAACCCATGCTCTATTAAACTAGTTGGTAATTAACCCCATTGGCCTGTATAGTCCAAGATAGCATTACATTTATAAGAGCTTTCTAAATATGGCAAAAATTTCAAATTGTGAATATTTATGCCATAACTATAGTGGTGGAGAAAATATTCGCAAAAAAGCATGGGCAAAACAACCATTTGCGAATAAATATGCACTTCGCAAACTTTAAAAAGACCCACACTGTACTTTGCACTTTAGGGTACAAACATATGAAGGTCTATTTATCAACAGTAGCATTTTAGTGGTTTTTATAGATTTTTGAAACTATGACTAATCTCACTTTCTCTAAAACCTCAAATGTCATGAAATATAAATCTAAAAAGCACAGATGAAAGACAGCGTCGGAGATCTGAAAAAGAAAAAAAAACAAATACCTCGGACAATTCCTAGCGATAAAAACATTAGAATAAAATTCTGTATTGAGAGTTTTTTTGTAGTTTTTACAGCATACATTAATTTTACTTTGACTGTAATGTATATTGCCTTTACCTGTCACGATACTGTACTAAATATTTTAAATTGTCACGAGTAAATAAACTTATTCAGCTATGTTTGTGATGTCTTTTTATGTTTTTTCTCAATATAAGTAGTGATTACTATTTGTTAGAATTACAGAGGGAGGAAAATAGTCTTTGCCATAATGATGCAAAATGATCTACACCCTCCCATGTCTCCTGGTGCTTGTGCTCTTTAGGAAAGGTTACTTAGGAAAGGTTACTTAGACAGAACGGGTAACTCCTTTTCTCTCTAGAGTTCAATGGGTGTGGGATAGTTATTAGTATGCTTTATTTATATAGCAACAATTTATTCTGTAGTGCTTTGCAGAAATGACAGATAATCTAAGGTCCCTATCACACTTATAGAGAAATTCACTAAGCGGCAAAAATTGGCCAGCGTTGCCTTCGCTAACGTTCGCAGCACTTCGCCAGGGGAATTTTCGCCAGCGTTACGAAAATTCACTAAAGTGTGAAGTTACGATAAGGTCGGCGAACGGTAGCGTAGTTGCGCTAGTTTTACTTCGCCAGGCAAAGCGCATTTACTCTAGCGATGCCTAATTTGCATATGGCGCTAATTTTAAAGTCTAATAGAAGTATATGTTACATCCACTACATTGCACTACACAAGCCCAGGAAACCTTTAATAAATAAAATAAAGTTGTCCTATTGCCCTAAACATGTGCCCACTGTATAGTTGAGTTGCCATATGTTAGGAAAATAATTTCGCTCTTTTTCAGACTATCACCCTAGAAAGGTAAAAGATGCCAGTGCTTTTTTCGGACTTCAAACTCCTATATATTGTATTGAACTTCAGGTCTGACCTAGCGTAAGTTGTAACGTTCAGTCAAATGGTCATCTTAGTGAATTTGCGTAATTACGATCCTTCGTCAGTGCGCAACTTCGCCTGGGGTGAGGGTGCGAAGTTGCGATAGTCTATCTACTTCGCTAGCGAAAATTCGGCAGAGTCGGTGTTAGTGAATTTGCAAAGTTATGATTTGACGTCACGCTGGCGAATTAGTGCTAGCATTAGATGCTTCGCGCTTTAGTGAATTTCCCCCTGTAGCTGGTCATAGACACAAAGATAAAGCGGTACAAATCTTTGTTTCCTACGATTTTTTGGACCGTGTGTGGATTGTGCCAACATTTTCGTTTAGTCGAATGGGAAGAAGGTTAGAAGGTTTCTGTCAGCTAACGATAATATCACTGCATGTATTATCAATGGTTGACTGTCACTGCTATTTGTTGGACATAAATCATACAAGTGCTGTCTTTGAATTAATGGCCAGAACATTGTCTGATTTATGTTGTATTAGTTTATTTAACTTGCATGGTTAGTGGAAGGTAGGAAGACTGCAACAAACAATCACACATTGGACATAAAGAGATATCTGCATGGCCAGCTTTACACAAACACAAGGGTCAGTTTATCAGGATAACCTGCCTGTAGGGTTTTTGGGGTGTGGTGAAAGGAAACAATATAAGGAAATGTTTTCATGGCTAGAATGTGTGCTCTATGAAGAATAACATTAAGGCCTGATCCAATAAGCTCACTAAAATGAATTTCCCCCACAAATGATGATTTATATGTTAAAATATAATCTATATTACTGTATATACAGAATAATGTTAACTCCTATTGGAAAATATATATGGATATTATATCATAGAACTGACTAAAAATATCCTTATAATATACAAAAGCCATACATAACCTGTAAATTATATCCTTATAAACGGTGCTTATTGATGTCATCTGTTATAATCAGAGCTTAGTGATGTAATTGATGTCACATGACTGAAACTTGTGTATTATAATAAAGAAAGTACCCCCTGTTGCAAAATATGAGGATATTAGAAGTCACCTCAGAGTTCTATGACCTTAATAAAAACACCTGTTCTGTTATATGGTCATGGAATTCCTCAATAAATTATAATATCCTTATATTTTAGGGGGTACTTTATTCACTATATATTTTACAAGGCCGGTACATTTGATGAGAAAGAATCTCTTAATTAAATTTAAGGTTTTCACATAGATTTAAGTGAGTTTTAAAAGGATAAACAGTGGGATAGGGTTTTCTCATTGAACTGACATTATTAGAACAAACAGCTTTCAATGAATAATGTGACACAAATGACATCACTAAGCACTGATTATAACTGATGACATGGCAAACCCAGTGTATAAGGATATTATTTACACACATACACACACATATACATAAAGAGAGAGAGAGGATTATATAGTATCAAGAAAAACATTGCAAAGGACATCAACATGTTTCGATCCTCTAGGGGGGCACTGTCAGGATGTGATGGCTATTCAAATAGAATCAAACCACATTGAGGTTTTCCTTGATACAGTAAAAAAAAAAAATCCTTTGAAATAATCTGTGATTGCCTCCATGACACTTTATTATGTTGTATGAAAAAATAAACATATTTTTTTGCAAATTTTAACTAATTTAACTAACTAACTGGATGTACAGAAAGTATGATCTCTTAAAGCTCTTGCACATGGTTGTATTTACATGCAGTAACAGAACTACCCTCTTCCAGGCCCAGGTGCACCTTGTTGTGTTTGTGTCTCTGGTGGGCCCCAAGGGGGAGCAGACCCTGGTACAATTGCACCAATTGCTCCCCCGCCACTGTTTACATGTGTTCCCCTTCCACTAAAGGAAAAAATTGCAAATTGCATCAGTCATTTTCTTGTAGTAATACTTTCACCATAGAATAATCACCAAACTCAAGTAAAAGGACATTTTAAATGTGTAATTCATCACCTCACCCCAAAGAAAGGGCTTAAACTATAATCCCTCATATGATATATGTTTGGCATTCGCTTTTATTGGACTGGTGCGGTGCAAGATTGTGCAACCTTCTCCATAGCAACAAGCAAAACATTCCCAACTCACTAATTTAAAATATAATTTTTTAGAAATTCCAGCCAACATAGTGCAAATGATTTTTTTAGCAATTTCTGATAACCTTTAATGAACCACAAATCCTGCTTTCCATAAAGTACCCTGCAAAAACCCTTAAGACTACACAGACCTTCACATTAGTTATGGTCCACACAAAGTATGTTTTTCACTTCACTTCTAAGGTTCCTTACTGTGCTTTTTTTTCCTGCAATTTTTTTTCCTCTTACACTAGGACTTGTATTTGCGTAGTATTTGAACTGGAAACCCTAATTAAAATTTGGACTTTTGCCCAGACATTTATAAACGAAGTTCACATTAATCTCTTGGTATTTAACTTTCATATTATTTTCAAACATTGGGTACGTGCCATTCTAAGCTCTGCTCTGTGTAGCTCTGTAATTACACCCACTCAGATTATTCCTCTTGCCTGTGGTTGCCTTTACTGGAAAATGCATCATTCAAACTTTGGCAAGGATTTGCTATAAGGAAGCAACCCCCATTTCCATAAAATGACTGTTTCTTTAGATTATAGTGTAGGGATAAGGCAGTTCTACCTAGTTAAACATTAATATAATGGTAAAAGAAAATATTTGTCTTCTGCAAGTAACAATTTCCTTCGTGGGTTGTTTTATCATAATACAGCATGCTAAGTCCGATTTACCTAACTAATAATTTGCTGAAGATTGTTTGTGAAAATCATTCACTGTGGGGAGGAAAACGGAGGTACAACACAATAAACACTGCCCAATGAACCGATAAAGGCTCACAAAAAAATTGTGAGACATCTTGTATTGCTATCATGGGGCTTTCCCTTTGGATACTGAAAACTTCAGCTTTAATGGAACTAACTACCAACCCCCCTTAATCTGAGCACTTTTGCAAGCTACCTATTGCTTGCTCTTCTTTCTCCAAACTCCTAACCCTAGAAGTAAATTAAGACATGTAGAAATAGCTTGTACAATTAGGGGCAGATTTATCAAGGGTCGACTTCGAGAGTTAAAAACCCTCGAATTCGACCCTAGAAATTTTCACAAAGTAAAATCCGACAAAAGCGATAATCTGATTTCTCGAAAAAATCTTACTAAACATCCGATTTCTATTCTATGAAAAAAAAATGTTTTAAAGGGTAAGTGCTTCGACCATCATTCTATCAAATGATTCATTCAAATCATTCGATTTGATCGAATTTAGCAAATTTGATGGTCAATTTAGCCAAAAAATTTTTGAAAATCGATTTTTTCCATTTGAATCCTTCACCCGAGCTTAGTAAATCTGCCCCTTAATATGTTATAAGTAGTCAGTGACCTACTTGACTCTAAATAAACTTTGTTGTTAGCCATGGGATGGCACAATAAGAGACTTCTATGAAATACACAGGTGCATGGACAGGATCTATGTACAGTAACTGTGAGTTCCAGTGCTCTCCCTGAATCAGTCGTACAGGTGGATACATTAGATAGATTTAAGAAGGGGTTGATTGGCTTTTAGCAAGTGAGTGATTGCATGGTTATGGAAGATAGCTTGTAGTACAAGTTGATTTAGGGACTGGTCAGAGAGGAATTTTCCCCCCTCTGAAGCAAATTGGAGAGACTTCAGATTGGTTTTTTTGCCTGCCTCTGGATCAACTAGCAGTTAGGCAGGTTAAAATAGAGTTAAAAGGTTGAACTTTTTCACTTAACTTTTTATCATATCTTATTATGTTACTATGTGGCCTGCCAAAAGCTCTTTTTGTTCTAGTGATAAGTATGGTCCACTGGGTATCAGTAACACTACCAAAGAAGCATATGACATCTGAAAAAAGAAGAGACATATTAGAAACTACAGACATGGCTCAGCTATACACCTAGAAGCTATCCCTCTGGTGTCTCTCATTGACAGCAGTGGTCCTAGAGGACTCAGTAGTATAGGTTAATGTTTGGAAATCCCTGAGTGTATACTCATAAACTGCTGTTAATCCTGCTTCTATAGGAGTTCCTAGGTACAAGTGGACAGGCAGGACACATCCCCTGGACATTGATGGAGTAGATCTGCTAGTAGATCCTATATTGCTTCTGTTTTGTATGATGTATTGGTCATATGAGATAAATATAAGGACAATGGAGTAGAAAGTAAATAAATCCTTGAAACATGCCATTTTTTCTTAGTTAATTATTTTTTTTTAAAAAGCATGAAGTTGGGCTGCCTTTTATAATTATATGCTTTCCTTATAATATAACTTGATACACGATAAAAAAAAATCAAGTGGCAAGAATACAACATAAAAATGATCAAATATTAAAAGGTTTGTTTTCCTGAATGTAAAAGAATAACATTTTGCTGTAAAAAGAAATAATTTATTTGAGCTTCAATTAAGCTTTAAAGCTTTCAGCATGTCAAGAAGGCTAATAAACACAAACAAAAGAACATAAATACTGTAATACCCATGTTTACTCATGTCTGTAGAAATCTGTTTATGCAGTATTTCACAATCTAATTCCAGCTGTTTTGAAATGTCTAAAATAGGATCGTCTCCTGAATGACCACAATTTTTATCGTAGATTTGGCTAGAATGGTTCAACCATTGTCTCAAGATTTATTTTTCTTTTGGCTAGATGTAATGTAATTTGTTCACATACACGGCATTGGGATTTACCTGTCTTTAAAAGGGATAAAACCAAGTACAACTTGTTCTGGTCCTTTTTACCATGTAACTTTTGAATGACCCTAGAACAGCTTGCACAATTTTACACATCCTTACAGCCTATGTTGTGTATGTATTATGACCACTAATTCCACTGTCTGACTTTTTTTCCATCTTAAGTGGTTTTATTGTGTTTTTAGTCCTGGGTTGTTGTGCAATATTTATTATTGGACATTAAAACTGTTTTAGCAGTTGAAAGACAGAGGAAGGGGTATATGTTTTACAATGTTCCTGAGAAAGAAGGAGGAGCAAACTCTGGCGAAAGAGGAAACGTTCTGTAAAATTAGCATCTTAGTGAATTTGTGGAGTAATGACCGTTAGTGATCTGACGATGTCCCTATGGGTGGGATTTCTGGCGAATTGTCGCTAGTCTTGGGCACTTCACCTTTAAGTGAATCTGCTCCATTGTGTGGACAGTGTGTAGAGTTCAAGTGTTAAGAATTTGCAGAGAACAAATCTGAGGAGAATAAAATTTTGGATGTCACAATATAATATTTCTTCATTATTAACACATTGTGAAACGTTAAGACCTGGTTGAAGGTGGCACAAATTTTTCAGCAATTCTAAAAAAAAATTTCATTGAGAAGTTTTATTACATACACTGCACACTATGCCAAACTATACTACTATATCCTATATCCTACTGTTGGGTGAGGTGCAAAGTGTTCGAAAGGCAAAATTGTTCACATTTATTCACATTGCAAAAAAATTTTTGTTTGCGACCAATATTATATTTCCCCGTTAAGCTCTTTAAAGGCTTTTTGTACTTCCACAGGGATACCAGGAAAACTCCTGGTGGGTCCAGGTGTCAGTGGGCCCTCTTGCTTCTAATAATTAGGACTATTTCATGGTCATTCCCGGTTTCTTTATGTGGAAAAAGAGGCTTAATAATGGAAGAATAGAGTATGGAAGAATGAGTATAGTAAGTAGATCTAAAAGAATAGGAGAATAAAGAGGTTAATTGAGGAGAGAAGGAATAATAGTTTGGAAAGTTGGGCCCCTGGTCTAAGGTTTTCTGGATGGCCCCTGGTCTAAGGTTTTCTGGTGGGCCCCTGGCATCTCAGTCTAACACTCTGTGTACTTCAGATGTTCAAAGAAATAAGTTAAACTTATAGATAAGGTGAGACATTTGGGTGGTTATAGCTGAAACACTTTAAAAAAAGCCTATAAAAAGTGCCAAATTGATGTGTTGGCCACTGCAAAATAGCCTTTACTTTATCTGGATCAATGCTAATTCCTTGCTGGAGATTTCAGACTCCTGTAATTTGATCTTAAGGTTGCTTGCACATGGTAAGATTAGTTGCCAACTATCAAATATGAGGTACAGCGGGTGACAAATTATTCAGAAATGCCATCTCCTCCTCTAATATTTAAATTGCTGCAAGTAAATTACATGGGAAACTGCAAAGAAAGCCACCTCCCTCCAATTAAGCCAAATCACCTCAAGTAATATAATATGCTTGTGAAGGTGATAGCTTTTTCAGGATATTTGTTGTTATTGAAGCATTTTTACTACAAAACACACCTTGTACCATTTTCCAAATCGTTTCAAATTTTCATTTGGCAAGCTTAAAGAAGACGGAAAGGGACTTTACATTGCTAAATGTTAGGCACCCCCAAGTGACTTCTATTACTTACCTGAAACCCCGGACTGGTGTTCCTATAAGCAGAAAACCACAACAGTATGGGGTTCTTCTAGCGAGCACCATGGAGAGTTCAACTTCCTACTTCCACGGGTCTTATCAGGGCTGTGCATGCTCAGTAGACCGAAAAGTCAAACTTTAACTAAAAAATCAGCTATTTTGCTCTACTGCGCATGTGATTTCCCAAAGAAATTTGAAAATCAAACAAGCAGGAAGTTGATCTGTCCGTGGTGCTCGCTAGAAGAACCCCGGACTGGTGCGGTTTGAAGCTGATAGGAGCACCAGCCTGGGGTATCAGGTGGGTAAAAGCAGTCACTTGGGGGTGCCTAACATTTAGAACCCCCAAGGGAAAAATTAGTTTCCTTCTCCTTTAAGGGCAGTGGCCAATGGGAAGATTTGTTGACCCAGTGATTATTTATGTACTACTGCGAGTGACAAATCTCCCCAAAATGCACCTCCATTGGTAATAACTGAAATCACCAGCAGTAAAACCATCATACCGAGAAGTCCCACAATGTCGCCTCCTGAGAAAACTTTGGGAGACACAAACAATCTTCAAACTGTACTGAAAAATGTCAATAACTGGATGGTACCATTGCATTCACAACCCAAATGTCAGCACCAAATATACACAATGGCCATATATTATACTAAAAACAACATCCTGTCTTATACTTAACTGTATGCACATCTCAAGTTACCTATCAAGTCCAGTGAAAAACTAAGCAGGCCCAAGGCAATTTAATAATTGAGACGTTAAGGGGGCAAAGTAGTGATTGTTAATAAAAATTTGTTTAGTTAAAATACAAAAACATTAAAACCATCATTATTTTAGGTTAGGGTTATACCGAGTGCTGGCACAAGAGTTTTTCTAACAGCTGATCAATGTCATTGCATTTAGACCAAAAACTGGTAGTTTCTTTCAGTTTTTTGTGTACAAATTCTAGCCAAGTTTTGCCTTTAGCTGCCATTCAGCCTTTAGAGTAAGGAACAATTTCCAGGTGTATGTTACATGCTCCCTCCTTGCTCACTAGAGCTCCTAATATAAGGATAAGTGCAATATAGTGACGGGCGAATTTATTCCCCAGGAGCGAATTCACGGCGAATTCCCGCAATATTGCCTTATTACTCGTTCACACTGGTTGCTGGGGAATTAATTTTAAATGAACTTCAGAATGCTAATAGGCAGTGTATGACAAGTTGAATGGGTGGATGTGCTGTTGCACGTGAGCTTACATATTTTGGCCAGGGTGTGGTATTAACACATCAATTTTTGTACAATTATTTGTGTACAGTTTATCAGAAAAGAGAACAGTACCCTTGATTGCCAACTTATAATTATATCCACTAGAGTCTGCAGAGGTTTGACCTAGGTCAGTAATAATCAAGCTTACAGAGAGATTTTTTCTATAGAGAGAGAAAAAGAGAAAGTACCCCGCAAAACACTGTTTATACAATATCAGTCACTAATTAGTTTCCTCGCTACCAATCAGACCTAGGTAGTAATTATAAAATCAGTGATTGGTGTAGTACCGCTGTGTTGGGCCAGCAATCTATACCTTATGGCTGGTCTGTAATGCAACAAGACACGCCCTTATTTATTAAACTAGGGAAAATTGTTTATTCTAATTAAAATATGAACTGATGCTTAATATACTTAGTAGGAAGAGTTAATGAGTTAGATTATCGAGGAATCAATCCTAAATTGATTAAAGAAATATGTAGAATAAATTAAATAGCAATTGGTATTAAATTAGTTCATCCCAGTTAATTAATAGAATAGAAATTCATCAATCTAAAGTGCAGTGCAATAAATATAAGTGTGATTCCAATCCCCAGTTAAAAAGGTAAGTAGAATTAATCTGTGACCAACAATACATTAGGATATATTATTTCGTTGAAAAATTTGCGAAATTAGTGAAATCGGAAAAGTCACAAAAAATCATGAAATTCTAATGTTTTCATGAAAAATGTATGAATTTTTCGTGAAATCACTCAAAATTCACAATTTTTTGTGAAATTGTTTGAATGTCACAAATTTTTAGTGAAATCATTAGAATTTCACAAAAAATTCGTGAATTTTGAGCAATTTCACAAAAAAAATCACGAAAATAGGAAATTGACGCTGGCAAATTTTCACAGGCAGTTTGCGAATTTATTTGCCAGCGGCGGCAAATCGCTGGAGTTTGCAGCAAATTCAAGCTAGGCAAATAAATTCACCTATCACTAGCGGTGAAGTGTCCCAAAGCTTACTGCCGAATATTTTTCTATCCTTGGGACATCACAAAGTAAAGGCAGGCAGGGTAACCATGACTGTGGTCTCGTAAATTAGCTTTTACTATGCTTAGAAGAGGCTAGCTTGCCCTATAAAACCACAAATCATTGGCCCCTTGTAGTTGAGTATAAGGTAGTGAGAAATAAGAGTGGTATGAGCCAAACTGTAAAAATTCAACCCTCTAGTACCAATTCTGGACTGAGTTTAAAAGTATACTGATTGCTCTGTGGCTAAATTAAAACCAAACTGGACAATAAGGGGCAGATTTACAAAATCCACGTGAATAATTTGAAGTTCAATCGGATTTAATATAAATTCGAATTTGAATCTTTAAATATGCAAATTAGGCAAATTCAACCATCGAATAGTCAAATTTGAATAATTTGAATATTCAAATAAAATTGTATTCTAATATTCGACTATTCGATGTTCGAATTACTTTCCCTTTAATATTTTATTCAACCACCTACTTCGCCAGATCCAAGCTGCCGAATCGGGAATCACTAGTTTTGATTGAATAAAAAAAAAAAAAAATTTTTTTTATTTGATCGTTTGATCAAATTGCGGTAAAATCCTTTGAATTCAATAGTCGAATTTGAAGGATTTTACTTCCCTTTTATTCATATGGTCGAATTTCAAATTTTTTTTAATTCGAAATTCGACCAATGATAAATCTGCCCCTAAGAGTAGAGAAACGCCAACATGTGTTTTTCTAAAATATGCTTTCTCAAGGCACATTGAGAAAGCATATTTGCGAAATGTGTGAGCAAAGTGGTTGCATAATATATCCTAATTTATTGTTGATCACAGATTAATTCTACCTATCTTTTTACCTGGGGATTGGAATCACACTTATATTTAGTGCACTGCACTTTAGAGTAATGAATTTCTACTCAATTAATTGGGATGAACCAATTTAATACCGATTACTATTTAATTTATTCTACATATTTCTTTAATGAATTGAGGATTGATTCCTTGATTATTCTTTGCACTGCACTTTAGTTTATTTAATTCACAATCAATTGATGGATATGAATTAATGTATGCATTGCACTTTAAAACTAATTAAATAATTATTTTACGCATAAATTCATATTTTAATTAGAATAAACAATTTCCCCTAGTTTAATATATAAGGTTGTGTGTTGTTACATTACAGACCATAAGAAGTATACATAAGGTATAGATTTCTGGCCCATCACAGTGGTACTGCACCAATCACTGATTTTATAATTAATACTGTGTCTGATTGGTAGCGAGGAAACTAATTAAAGACAGATATTGTATAAACAGTGTGTTACGAGTGAAACTGGCTTAAACCCCAAGGAACCCCAATAGCAGAGAGAGCTACTAACAGGCCCGTGACTACGTGTCCAACTAAAGGGTATTCCTTTATGAGTCAAGCGAGTGATAGGAGAGATCACAAAAGAAAAGTGCCGAATAAAACGTCTGTAGAAATGACTGAATCCTATGAATCTCTTGACATTTGTAGGTACTGGCCAATCCACAATAGCTTTTACCTTGTCAGAATCCATCTGAATTCCCCCTGGGGAGATAGAAAAACCAAAAAAGTCTATATGTGAAGATTCAAATGTGCATTTCTCCAACTTTGCATATAAGTAATGAGTCCGAAGACGTTGTAGGACTAACTTCACATGATCCCGATGTTGTTCTAGATTTTCCGAAAAAATCAGGCTATCGTCCAAATAGACAATAATAAACTGGTCCAATAAATCATGAAAAATATCATTAACCAGAAACTGAAAGTTGGCAGAGATATTACATAAGCCGAAAGGCATCACCAGGTACTCATAATGACCATAATGTGTTCGAAAGGCGGTTTTCCACTCATCCCCCTGCCTTATTCTGATTAAATTATAAGCCCCCCTCAAGTCAAGTTTGGTGAATACCTTTGCAGATCTTAACCGATCTAGTAACTGAGAAACCAAGGGAAGTGGGTAGCGATTTTTAATGGTTATGCTATTGAGGTCCCGGTAGTCAATACAGGGCCGAAGGGTTCCATCTTTCTTTTTAACAAAAAATATTGGGGCACCGGCCGGGGAAGAAGAGGGACGAATGAACCCTTTCTCTAAATTCTCCTTAATATAATTCTTAAGCTCCTTGAGCTCCGGCTCGGATAAATTGAAAATTCTACCATAAGGAATTCGGGCCCACGGAAGCAATTCAATGGGGCAGTCATATGACCGATGGGGGGGTAATCTCTCTGCCTCTTTTTTATCAAACACATCCCTAAATTCCGCATATTGTGTAGGAATCCCAGAATCATCTTCAGATACATTACACCCTAGGATATTGGGAGTACTACAACCCCTGAGTTGGATGTTTCCTGAATCATTACTAGGAGGGAAAGTGATAGAATGAGAAGCCCAGTTAATGGCAGGGTTACACTGCAGTAACCATGGATACCCTAAAATGACCTCAAAAGAAAGAACTGGAAGGATATCAAATGAGATGCTTAGAACATAATCTTTATTGAAAACAACTTGAACATTCTTCAATTCCTGAAAGATGGGACCGGACTGCAGTGGAGACCCATCCACAAGTTCAACCGAGACTGGTCGTTGCTTAGTAACAGAAACGAATCCGGCCAGTCGTACCAACTCGGCCACACAAAATTTTGTCCAGCACCCGAATCAATAAGAGCAACTGTTTCAATGCTCCGGTCCTCTACCTGTAACCGAATGGAAAGGGTCAAATACCTGGCAATATTTCTGGGAAGGATTTGATTAAGTGACACCCCCCTTCCTGATTCAATACCTGGACTGGCAGACTTCCCCAACTTTTTTGGGCATGCTATGGCAAAATGCCCCTTTCCATCACAATACAGGCATAATTGATAAGTTCTACGTCTTTGACGTTCCTCCTTGGAAATGGGGCCCCGGACAAAACCAAGTTGCATAGGCTCTTCTCCTGAAAACTGGGCAGTGGGAACAACTACCTCTCGTGAGGTGCTAGAATTAGGAAGCTCCTGACCCCTGCTCCCAGATTTTTCCTTACGTCTCTCAGTCAACCTGGAATCGATTTTAATGCAGAGCTGAATAAATGGACTGAGGCTTTCTGGGGAATCAATACGAGCTAACTCGTCCTTCATAGCCTCAGAGAGGCCCTTACAGAAATGGAACCGCTGAGCGGCCTCGTTCCAGGAGGTATCTAATACCACTCTCCTAAACATGGCGGCATATTCTGCTACTGAGCTACCTCCTTGAGTAAGGTTTAACAAGGTAGTTTCAGCTGTGGAGACCTTATTAGGGTCATCGAAAATTATAGACATTGCAGCCAGAAACCCCTCAAAATTTGAAAGTAGGGGGCTCTGCTGCTCAATTATGGGTGAGGCCCATGCTAAAGCCTCCCCTGAGAGCAAGGTTAGAATCCAGCCCACCTTAATTGTGTCATGCTGAAAACGATTGGGCTGCAACATAAACAGTAATTTACACTGGTTTATAAACCCCCGAAATTTTGCTCTGTCCCCTGAATATTTCTCTGGCAGAGGCATTTTGATATCAGTGGGGGCAACCCTAGCAGGCAACTCCTGTTGTGGTAATGGGACCTGACCAGCCTGTAGCTGCAGGACCTGGGTTTGCAGTTCCTGTAAAACTTGGGCCAATGCTGACACCTGTTGAGAGAGGCCGGTGAATGCCTGCTCCGCTCCTGCGGGATCCATTATGTAGCCTGATCAAACTGTTACGAGTGAAACCGGCTTAAACCCCAAGGAACCCCAATAGCAGAGAGTGCTACTAACAGGCCCGTGACTACGGAGCTTGGAAGAGCTGAACCGCTGCTACGTGCAGGCGGTAGTGAGCTAGCTGCAAGTCTTCCGGCCAGCACAGCCTTCGCAATAATGTTTCCAGCCGGACCTTGATGTTGAAACAAAATATCCGCCGGGGAAATAAGCTAACAATTTAAATGTAGCAACTTGCTCTAGAGAGAAAAAAACTAAGGAAAGAAGCCGCTCGGCTTGAACACACACACAGACACCAAACTGGATTTGCTAGATCTCAGAGAACGCTGAGTTTCTGCAACCGACTCTAAACACAACCTGTTGATCAGGCTACAGAGTCAGGTGACCTCAGCCCCTAAAAAGCCTCCCATGGGATTGGATTGGCTGCCAACCCACAATAATTTTAACCATTGATCTGCCTTGACAGCAACCCCAACACAGTGTTTTGCAAGGTACATTCTCTTTTTCTCTCTATAGAAAAAAATCTCTTTGTAAACTGTGTACAGCAGTAACGTGACAGACAGAAATTTTGCTGACTGACTAAACTCTTGGGAAAACCACAGATTACTGTACGTCACACCAGGAAGCATAAGTAACTTCTGCAGCAGAAAGTAGAAGTAACATGTAGAGATAGCAGCTAGGTGTGGATCTTTAATCAAATCTATATAAATAATAGAAATCAACAGCATTGACATTTATAACTGTGCATTCAGAGGAGTTGACTGTGTTAGCAGCTACAAATCATCAATATGGGTAAGTCTACCTCTTTTGTCCCAAATCTCAGCTGTATATTTAAATATTTTGTATACATTTCTGGAGCTCTTAATGTGTTATTTGTTGCAGAAAAATGTAAGGATGCTTATTATCCTAGTATAACATCCAGTTATAGGGGCAGATTCACTAAAGCGCGAAGCGTCAAACGCTAGCGCTAATTCGCCAGCGTGACGTCATTTCGCAACTTTGCAAATTCACTACTAACACAGACTCTGGCGAATTTTCGCTAGCGAAGTAGATAGACTTGCGCAACTTCGCATCCTTGTGCCAGGCGAAGTTGCGCACTGACGAAGGATCGTAACTTCGCAAATTCACTAAGATGAACATTTTCCTCAATGTTAGCACTTACGCTAGACGTTACTTCGCCTGGTCAGACCAGGCGAAGTTCAATACAATAGAAAGGCGGTTGAAAAAAAAAATGTCAAATTTTTTCTAAGTCCCAAAAAAACGCTGGCGTATTTTAGCATAGGAGGGTGATAGTCTGAAAAAGATCGATCATTTTTTTGGGGGGTTAACCTCCTTCCACCCTTCATTTCCTAACATATGGCAACACAACTATACAGTGGGCACACATAGAGCAATAGGACAACTTTATATAATTTATTAAAGGTTTCCTGGGCTTGTGTAGTGGAATGTAGTGGCTGTAACATATACTTCTATTATAACTTAAAGTTCCCGCTGTATGCAAATTAGGCTTCGCTAGCGTAACAGCGCTCTGCCTTGCGAAGCAACACTAGCGCAACTACACTACCCTTCGCTGACCTGAGCGTAAATTCGCACTTTAGTGGATATGCATAGCGCTGTCGAAAATTCGCCTGGCGAAGTGCGGCGAATGCTAGTGAAGCCTACTCTGGCGAATTTTCTGATCTTAGTGAATCTGCCCCATAGTGTTTTTATGGTGCCAACACGTGGTGATATAGGCCCAAATTTAGCGTGAAGTATCTAACACTAGCGCTAATTTGCCAGCGTGACGTCATTTCGTAACTTCGGATATTCACTATCACCGACTCTGGTGAATTTTCGCTAGCGAAATAGATAGCCTGGCGTAAGGGTGCGAAGTTGCGCACTGACGAAGGATCGTAATTACGCAAATTCACTAAGATCAACTTTTTCCCTAACATTACCACTTACGTTAGACTTTACCTGGTCAGACCAGGCAAAGTTCAATACAATAGATAGGAGTTTGAAAACAAAAATGGTAACATTTTTCTAAGTCCCAAAAAAAGGCTGGAGTGTTTTACCATTGTAGGGTGATAGTCTGAAAAAGATTGATTCTTTTTTAGGGGGGTTACCCTCCTTCCCCCCTACATTTCCTAGCATATGGCAACACTATATAGGGGGCACATTTAGGGCAATAGGACAACTTTATTTTATTTATTAAAGGTTTCCTGGGCTTGTGTAGTGGAGAGTAGTGGCTGTAACATATACTTCTATTATACGTTAAAGTTCCCGCCGTATGCAAATTAGGCATCGCTAGTCGAAGTAACACTAGCGCAACTACGCTACCGTTCGACGACCTGAGCGTAACTTTGCACTTTAGTGAATTTGCGTAGCGCTGGCGAAAATTCGCCTGGCAAAGTGCGCGAATGCTAACAAAGCTAACGCTAGCGACTTTTCGGATTTTAGTGAATTTGCCCCATAGAGCTGAAAACCACATTAACACGAGAGGTCTCTATACCATAATATAATATTACTGTTGCTTCTAACAAAGAAAACATGGTCATGCACAATGACTTCCTCTTGTATTTATTATTGCAGTTATTTTATTGATTCAGCGGAGGTCACCGTAAATATGCATAAGCAACATATAAACAATATTTAATTTTTTTAGGTATTTTCTAACAAAAATATTTTGAGATTAAATGACTTGAACCTGAGACAAAATGCTAACAACATGCTAGTATAGGATTAGTTATTCTGTAAATGTGAGAATCTATCTAGCACTGAATGAGGTACCACATTTCTCTTGATTCTCTTGAATGTGGAGATAAAAAAAATTAGGTCAAAAACAAATCCTGTAATTATACCTAGAAATGTTCAAATGGTCTTGTATTGTATTATGGAACAATGTCAAAATCATTGTGCATGGCAGCAACCTATTTGGGTCTATTTTAACTACTCACCTAGATTAGCAACATTATAGGACAGGGACCTAATTCCTTCTGTTTTCTTGTTGAGTAATCAAGTTTAATTGTATGTCTTGGGGATACTTCATACAAATGTTGTATGATAAATCAAGCAAATATTTTACCATTGGCCACAGTTTGGCCACATTGGCCTCAGGCAGATGTTATAGAAGGGCTTATTTTTATCAACTTTTTAATTGCCCTTTATTTTTTACAGTTTTTGAATCATCTGCCAATTGGGGGTCACTGAAACAAAAAACTAAAAATCAAATTATCTGTAAGGCTACACAGTTAGGGGCAAATTTACTATTATTCCCCATAATTAGCTCGACAAAATTCGATATTCAATTAGCATTTGATCATCGAATGCTAATCGAATAGTTCTAGGCTACCTTTTATTCATTATTCGATCAGTCGAATAATTTATTCGATGAGTCGAATAAATCATTCGATCATTCAAATCATTCGTACAATTTGAACGATCGAAGACTTCGATCGTTCGAATCCTATTCGATCAGGACTTAGACTCAGAAGCCTATGGGAGGTTTCCCATAGGCTTCTATTGCAATTCGGTAGGTCCAATCTGGCGAAGTAGGCAGTCGAATATTTTAAAAATGTTATTTTATTCAATGATCGAATGATCGAACAATCGAATATTCAATCATTAGAATCTATTTGCATATTCGACCAATTGAATAGATCCTACGATCAAATATTTCATCGAATTCAATCAAATTCGATATTATTCACATGAATACATGTGAATTTAGTAAATCGGCCCCTTAATGTTAATGCTACTGAAATAGTTGCTGAATAAAAAGCTAAATAACTAAAAAAAAAAAGTACAAATATTAAATAATGAAGCCCAATAGCAAATTGTCTCAAAATATCTCTCTGTACATCATGTTAAAAGTTCATTTAAAAGTGAGCAACCCTTTTAATAAGTTATACCAATTGCCTCCTATTTCACCAGAGTACTAATATATATCTGCCATTTTTCTAGCCTCCACTTACGGTGACATAACAAAAGTTGAAACCACTGGAGCATCAGAGGCAACAGCCAAACAAGACAAACTGACAGAGAAAGGTAAGAACAAAGCTGTACTGTACAAATAATACAATATTTAGTCACGTTACAGATATTTCAAATGGTTACACCCTAGATGGTCACAAATTTGGCAAAATGCATTTAAATCTACGGGTAACATGTTTTTTTGACGCGATATATGAAAAAAAAAAAAAATCTGTTCATCACAACTAGGGGCACATTTACTTACCTGAAAATTTTCGCTTTGGAAGTCTCTGCCATACTTCATGTAACTACTGTATATCAGACATTATTTATTGATGAGTATGCTTATTAGTCAAAATACTGAATTAGGTCTCAGCAAAAGAATGTTGGCAACGATGATTCGTTGCTGCAAAAACTGAAATGAAGACAGGTATCCTCTATTGTCCTAGGCCATGAGCCCACCCTAAGACAAATGTGGAATGAGCTTCAAATGTAAAAAAAAAAAGTGTAAATAAGAAATTGTAAATATAATCCCATTTTAAATACGACAAAACACCAGCGTTTTGACTCTTGCTTATGACTTCAGTCAGAACCTGATGAAATAGATTTTGGTGAAAAGGGTATCTATGTTTCAGGCCAACATTCCTTAATTTAACCAGTAACCTTCTGTGTTTTAGCAAAGTAAATCACATCCACAGCCATCCCAGAATTGAGGTCCCTACTTACCTTCTCATAAAAAGAAAGATCTATTACCCATAAAACAATGCTGGCACAGACTCATAGTATTGTTATTTGCTATGAAGTCCAGTACCCTATCCTTTATTAATCCTTCGAAAATCTTTCCTACCACCGACATCAGACTAACTGGCCTATAGTTTTGAGGCTGAGAATAGGATCCCTTTTTGAATAGCGGCACCACCTTGGAGTGATACAGTACCTTACTCCAGGACTCTCCTATTTCTGAGTTTAACTGCTTGAGTGCCTATGTTGAGCGATGACAACGCCCGGTACCAACCCTTGTAGTCGCCACTTTGGAGCCACAGGCTGCTCTGATAACTACCCTGATCTTATCTATTACTCCTAGAGTGAACTATTACAGAGCTTTCCTCACAGTGTCCTCTCCTACCTAAACCTCAGGTTCTCTAGCTCCGACCACCCTATCCAGAAAACCAGTTCCAAAAAGACAGAATGCATGATGACTCACCTTTCTAAAGACTAGTAACACCTGACACCCCTGGCTGATTGCAGATTTTCGAGAAAACACTTACACATTTAAAAGGGAAACAGCTTCACCTCCCTAACCCTGAACAGATGCAGTCCCTTGGTTAGTTTAACCTTTATAGTGATTTTATGGGATCTCATACAGCAAGACATTTCAATATAATCCTTCATAATTGAGTATAAATTCATATTTACTGTGACTAAAAGATTGAAAGAGCCCTTTATAATTAAGGTCTAAAGTACAACTTTTCTGCTTGGTTAATTAGCATGTGTGAAATTCCCCCAAATCTTATGTAACAGAACATATCTGTACATATTATGCATACTAAGCACATTGTGTTTTGGGCTTCTATACCAGAGACTACTAGCCTTTAGCTGTGAATCTGAAGGTGCCCAAGTAGCTCCCCATTTTCTTTTCTACTGATTCACTGTACATGCTGCTGACAGCTACCTGAGCCTAGGGACCCACTCACAATATATTGTATACAGAGAATTTAAAGTCACAATATAAGACTCATTTGCAATTATTTTAGACTTTCATTAGATGGCAGCTCTGAAACCAGTGCAATTAGCATCATAATTTAATATTCAGCCCAGTAGCATTAGCTGCTATGACATAGGAGCCTCATTTTCTCCTTGAAAGCTTAGCTTCTCAACAGCAGCCCAGAGCACAGAGAGTACCTTATGATATCCTGGAAGGGACCCTTATGTTAAAAAAGGTATAATTTTTAAACCTAAAAGTTATATGTTCTTACTATCATTTTCATTGCAGTGTCTTGCCATTTCTTCACCCTGCATTTTAAGGTGTTGCAGCATCTCATAAAATGGCCCAGACTGACTATGCAAGGATGCAGAAGTACAAAGTAATCATATTGAGTGCGGCAGTGAAAGCAAAATTAGATCCCGCTTTAATCTGTGGGATAATATCAAGGGAAAGTCGTGCTGGTGCAGTGCTCAAGGATGGCTGGGGAGATCATGGTAATGGATTTGGCCTAATGCAGGTATTATTGCTTCAATGGACATATGTACTAATATTTCTGTCTCTGAACACAGCACTTGTGTTTTCAGCTATCTCATTCCTGCTTTCCAAACAAAGTCAATTTCATTCTGTGCTCAGTGCAGCTTAAGATGATGCACATTAGTGCCCTATGGCAGTAAGCCTTGAGAACTGGAAAACTATTAGAACTTAAAATACTTTCTAGAAATGGAGAACAATTGCAGAATATGTTTGGATAATATCTCAGTATGCATATTTCCTGGTAGCAAAGGCTTTTTAAAACAACCTATGTTATGGAAGCATATATGCTTCTAAGGGATTCTGTCACAGGAAAACATGTTTTTCTCAAGATGCATCAGTTAAAAGCGCTCCTCCAGCAGAATTTGCACTGAAATGTATTTTTCAAAAGAGCAAACTGATTTTTTTATATTTAATTTTTAAATCTGATATAGGGTTATACATGTTAGTTTCCCAGGTGCCCTCAGTCATGTGACTTGTGCTCTGATAAACTTCAGTTACTCTTTAAGTTTGAGTGATGTCACCCCCTCCCTTCCCCCCTCCCCCACAGCAGCCCATCAGCAGAACAATGGGAATGTAACCAGATAACATCTCCCTGACACATTGCTAAAAATGTATGAAAGCAGTTCCATCATGAAGTGCTGGCTCTTTCTGAAAGCACAGGATTAGGCACAATGACCTTAGATGGCTGCCTACACAACATTATTACAGCTAAAAATAATAATTTATCGGTTAGGGAAAAAAATGTATATGGTTGGGTGCATTTTTGGATAAAATTAACACAATTTTTACATGGTGACTCCAGGTAGACAAAAGATATCATACGACAAAAGGAAAATGGGACAGTGAAGAACATTTGAATCAAGCAACTGGTATCCTTGTTGAGTTCATTTTGGGTTCTAGAAAGAAATTCCATGGCTGGACCCCAGAGCAGCAGCTAAAAGGTTTGAAATTTCAGATACTGTACTGTAACTAGAACAAGCCAGAGACAGGTCCATGGACATTTACTAATCTGAGAAGAGTACAACAATAAAGGCAGTGAGCAATTGTGAATGCTACCTGAGATATTGGCTTGATGGTCATACACTTCTATTGTTCTAAGCAGTGGAGAGTGACGTAGATCTGATGGTCCTCTTTACTTCATCATTTTCTAACTTACAGATATAGTTCATTAGCATGTTTCCAATAAAAACAATATCCATAGTTTGTAAATATTGGATGAGATTAACAGTCCTCCATTCACACACTGAAAATTGTACAAAACTTAATTTTGTACAGTTTCAGAGATTCATGTATAGACAGTTTCAGGACAGAGTAAAAAAAAAAACATGACTTACTGTACAGTATCACATTAGACATTGTACAATATAAATAATTGACTCCACTAGGTGTAAGGTTTGAATTGAAGGAATCAGCTATTTCTTTGTCCCATTAGGTAAGCTATTCATACACCAGTATATACAAGTCTGCTTGGAATCCTGCCTAGCTCTGAAAACAATGCTACTCTCTGCCTACACATAGAACATTTTGATGCACACTAGGCATAATTAAAAACTACAGCATGTCTGTATATGTTTCCCATTGTTCAGCAGTACCTTACAGTTAACCTATTACATCTTTTCCTAGGGGGCATTGCAGCTTACAATTGTGGTTTAAGTAGAGTTGACAACTATGCACACGTTGACATGCACACTACCGGGAAGGACTACGCCAATGATGTTGTTGCCAGGGCCCAGTGGTTTAAGAAGAATGGATTTCAGTAATACATGTGTTCCATGTCCAGATTTCTGTTGGATTACTCTCCGCATCCAATAAAGTGTAGCAAGTCAAAATAAAAACAAAGAATTGCTATTATGTGAGCTATGTTTTTGTAACAGTAGGTAACATTTGCTGGGCTTTTGTTTTTCTTTTCATTGTTGCTCTATTCCTTGAAGGCTAGACGTTTATTGCACAGACCAGCGTTATCCACTTTTAGGACACTTGGGTTCTGTCATTTTGTAATACAAAGATTCTCTGGAATTTTCTTAAAGGGTATCTTTCATTGCAATAAATATTTTGTTTTGCACTCTTTATATTTGTAAGAACATTTTTGCAAAGTTTAATCATATTAAAGTAGTGCATGTTCCTGTACTGATTACTGCACAACCTTTCCATTTATTGCAGATATTACTTCTTTTCCTGCTCAACTTTACTGCTGTCTCCTGTGTACAGTGAGGCATTCTTTATTAAAAGTACAACCAGTGATGCAGATCTTTATGATTGAAGACTATCAGCCATTAATTGTTTTTATGGATACCAATATGCATCAGTGGCAGTGTTGCCTGAAAAAAATGGCAGGGATGCAATAGCTGTGATTCAGTTATAGGTCTGTAAGAACAAAGAGAATGACATTTGAAACAGATCCATATGAAAAATGTGCATTCATTTGTTATTAATATAAGGAGTTGTTTGTCATGTCAAAATATGGACTGCACAGTTGTGAAGAGATTGGTTTTGCTACCTTACAGTGATGGGATCCTGGCTTCAATTGTGACCTGGGTACTATTTACTAAGAGTCTGTATATTTTCTCTCTATTTATGTGGATTTCCTCTAGCTTACTATATTCTTCCATTATTAAGCATTTTTATTCCCATAAAGGAATAGGGAATGACAATGAAATAGACTAAATAGCTAGAAGCAAGAGGGCCGACACCTGGGACCACTGAGATAACAGGAAAACTTGTGGTGGGCCCAGTCATGAGAATATTCCAAAACTGTGTTTGCATGTTAAAGACCTTAAGACTGTAAGCTGGATAGAGGTTCATAGGAAATCCTTGTAAAACACTGAGGGTTATATTGAAGCTTCATAACTACAGGATACAGGTTCTAGTACTTAAGCAAAAAAGGTACCAAGGGCCATTTATGGAACACATACAGGGGTCATACATTTCTTATAAAACAGTGGTTTGTTGTGTTCAATAAATCTTTTATTGTCAGATCCTTAAGATACAGGTATAATCAATATTTTTTTGGGGAGGAGGTAAGTTTTATTCTCTCAAGAATAACTCCTGACCTCAATTATCAGAAGTGTGATAAAATTATATTGTTAAAGGAACAGCTCAGTGTAA
>CM044445.1:103719224-103736696 GCA_024363595.1 Xenopus borealis
TTCTGTATGGTCCAACATACACCACACAGCATTCTTGAACTACACTGGGGAAGGCATTAGTGGAAGCTGTAATATGCTTAAGGGTAACATTTTGCATATGTGTGTAGATCTTACTAAATAACCCCTATGATTTTATAATTACATGATCTAAGTATTAATCTAGCTACAATCTATATCAGGCATAAACCAAGAGCCTACATGGGACTAATCTATGCATTTTATTGAATTAATTATATCGGTCTTAAAGTGTATTACTTGCAAATTACACTAAATATACTCTTTCACTCATGGTTAGTGGTTGGCTGAAGCCATTTTTTGTGAGACAACTGTGTTTTCTCTTTTTAAATCATAATCACTAGACAAACTACCAAAATGACCCTGTATAGTATAGGCTTGAAAAAAGACAGAGGTCGGTCTGAAATGTGGCTAACTGTTTGGGTCAGAGTTCAAATAAAGGCATTTTAAAGAAAGACATTTGCAAATGGTGCTATCTATAACAATATAGATATAGTATATATGTCCGACCTGTATATTTACTGTAACAAACAAACAGAACCAAGATATTACCAGAAAACAGTAAAGCAAGTTGAACTTTCTCTGTTTAAATTTAAAATGAAGAATATATAGCAATTTCATTTAAATGCAAACGTAAGGTTAATGTGCTGAACTTTCTCTGTTTAAAGTTAAAATGAAACCACAAAAGAAAACAGAGAGACACAGTATAAAGAATACTAGGAAAATGCATACTATATAGATGTATTATTATAATTTCATGCTGTGTAGATTCCTTACCTTAATGTGATGATTTAGCAGCACAGTGTTTCACTCTCTAACTCTGGTGATCTCTAACGCTGATCCTTCCTTGTAAAGAAAAACACTGGTGACTGAATAGTGTGTGCCTAAAGTAAAGGTGGCTATACATGTGCAGATGAGCTCATTTGAAAAGGTTGCCAAATAAGCAGAACTTGTCCTATATCCACCTTGGCTGGGTGATATCGATCCGATTGTGGACCCTAGGGTGCAGCAATCAGATCACAAGGGGAATGTAGGTGGTCAGTGTGACCAGATCAACAAACTGATGCTGTCCTCAAACCAATGGGATTTTATTACTTGCCCGATCGCCATCTGCCCAATTTTTCGGTCAGATATTGGACAAGAAAGACCGTCGGAGAACCCCCATATACTGACCAATAAGATTCTGGCGATCTGTCTGCAGCTTATATCAGCCTGTGTAATGGAACCTTTTGTGTCTAGAGAAAAGTGTTAATTTAACATCGGACATACTTGATTACTTTTTTTAGATTGTCCATAAAGAGTTCATAAAATATACAGGACATTGGCAAATGGTCATGGTACAACGGGGTAGGCCACAGACCATTCTGCAGCCAATTAGAAAATCCTCACTCCATCCTCATGAATTCTAGACACCCTACATGACAAAATATGATCAATCTGTTTTTGACTGGTCTACTGTTTGGCTTTATGACTTCATGGGATCTCAGTGACACTAAGCAGTTATTGGGCTGTGTCATTTGACCCGGAGCAATGCATAATCATAGAGGTTTCCTTCATAGTGGAGGCCCAAAGATGAACTATATACAGAATACTGTATATAGCAATTTCATTTAAATGCAAACATAAGGTTAATGTGCCTGTCCAAAAAAGTATGCTCTTGGATATTGATAGTCTAGTGAAGTTTTGCACTACTTCACTTAGGTGAGAATGTGACTCCATATATATATCTGTATATTAATGTATTTATGTATGTATGTATTTACTTTTGGTGATTTCAAGTCGAACACTAGAGAGCACTGCTGCACTTTTCTCTGTACTGAACCGCTGCATCCCATTACTTGGCTTATACATACACTGGGTCTCAGTGTTGGTTTTGGACATTTTATTTTTATTTGTAATGATCTTTTCTCACTTAGAACATTTCCTTTTTATACCTCATAATAAAATTATACAATACAATGAATACCCCACTTGCTTTTGTAGTGGGAATTAAAATGATTATACAGTTTGCACGTCAGCGAAATTTCCATAGAATACCCCACAATTAAAAGTTGGTGTGCCATTTCACAGAACTGAAATTCAAGATAAATCTTAGAATTGGCTGTTGGGTTGCTTGGCTCCTGTGTAGATGAGAATAGTCAGAAGCCAGGAGTGGATATAGTCCTTCAGGGCAGTACCTTAGGGGACATTCCAAAGAAGCAGAATATTAGTACAAATTTAGTGCATGACTGCTGAATTATGACTGATAGATATAGATAGATATCTAACATCTATTTTTTTTTAACTAGAACTAACAACACCTCAAGGGCTACAGGCCAGACTGGACCATTACAGATAATTATTAAACATGAACTTGAAACATTTTTGCCATATCAGCTTTGGTTTTATTTATAGGGGAAAAAAAAGAACACATGTATATGTACAAAAAGCTGGCCTCTGATACATCTTCCAGTGCACCCTAAAATGTTTATTGGTTAGAGTAAAACAGCCAAATGGAGCTTTCAGCAGCATGAAGGCTCCAACTGTCCTTTACAAATTTTAAAAATATCAAGTCAACTGCAATTTTCAACTTTTTTGAATGACCTTCTGAGTAATGTTGATATGTATGTCTAATTTTTCAGTAAATTAATATATTTAAATATGATAAAAATTGTTCCCCTCTTTAATGTTGTAATAATGTAGTTTAAATGAAATGAGGGGTGTCTACTAAAGTGCTGTCTTGCATAAAAAAGAGCAGGGTCACAAGGTATCAAAACATAAATCAAAAACATAATTTTCATTTGTGTTGCAGACTTTAACATTAATTAGTTGAAGAGAAGACGGATAAGTGCAAATAAACTGTTAAAAGGGAATGAAAGAAGTAAACTATGAGGGTAGACTGTCAAGGTTAGGGTTGTTTTCTATGGAGTAAATGCTCTTGCAAGGGGACATAATTACACTTTACAAGTACATTAGAGCACATTATGGAACGATGGTGGGTGATGATCTTAGAAATGATCATCGCATCAGAGGCCACCCATTTAAACAAGAGGAAAATAACTTTTATTTGAAGCAGTGTATGTGGTCCTTCACAATTAGGGCAATGAGATTGAGGAATGCCCTGTTGGATGATATTGTAATGGCAAATTCTGCTACTGCCTTTAAGAGTGGCTTGGATTACTTTTTGCAATCCCAAATAAAAATATAAGCATAAATACATCTACTTTTGTGGAAAACTCGATAATGTACAACAGTGGCCCAGGTACTTCAGCTTCAGGCCCTCAGCTCAGGTGAGAGGATAATCTAAACAGAACAGGAACACTGGAAACCACAGACAGATTAGACCAACACATTTTTTTTAAATAAAAATCTTTATTAAATAACCATCTCAAGCCTTATGTGTTTTGTGTCTTTCTGACACTTAATCACAGGCTTTGTTGCCATAGGATTAGATGACGTCTTGCCCAACCACAATATCCCGGGCTGTATCAATAGGTCTGATTTGTATGTATTTATGTACTGGGGTAATTTGAAGGCGATGAACTTGATTTTTCAAACCACATTAACTATGTGACTATGATTTTTAGTACTACACACCTAACTGTAGGGCTCATATTGTGGGGACTCACCAACAACACATATGTTAAAAATATATCTGCCTTTGTATGTAAAGACCAAGAGCTAAATTGCAAAGCCAATATCACAAACAGCCTAGGAGATAAATGTAGGTAATCAAACACCAATTTGGTTGTTGTTAAACATAACAAGCCTTAAGATAATATGATCACATTGTTCAAAGCAGAAAACATATTCCAGCCTTGGTCATAATTTTTCTCATAACTTAACTATGATCATAATCTGTAAAAGGCAGAAATACCTGTTTCTTGTGACATTTCTGATCCTGATTTTATCAGATATGCGCTGTCATATAAAAACAAAGAAGCTAAACACTTGAAATGAAATAATCTTCTATACAATCATTTTCTGCCAGATTTCCCAGGGACAGAATCATCATGCAAACAAGGAAAAGGAAATAAGCTATGCTATATAATGGGGCATTTTATAGGCCGTAAAACAAACAAGGAAATGTTTTAAAAAAAATATAACATATCTACAAGTATTTCCAGGTTCCACTTCAGAAAAAAACAAACTGTAATAAAGTAGAGCTATACAAGATATTGATAATGATTCCCTGTGATTCATGTGTCAGTGAAGCTTTCAATCTAAGATACCTATCACATATATCATGGCTGAAGAAGAGACCCAAAGCTTGGCAATAGTTAGCCAATAAAAGCCATCATTTAGGGAAATGTCTACTAACAATAGAGATCAATATCTCTGGAGATGTTTCTCATGGCAACCAATAAGCAACTAGATTTAAACAGTCACCAACAAATTAGAAAATAAAAGCATATAAAAGATCTGATTGGTTGCTATGGGCAACATCTACAGAGATCTGTGGAGATATTTATCTTCAATGATAAATGGTAAACTTGGCACCACACCACACTACCAGTGACAATTTAATCAGGAGCCTGTCAGGGGCCTTGCGGCTTCAGTAACTGAGGAGTCCAGACCAAGGAGGAACCACTAGGACAATGTCCAAGGAATGTCAGGAATAATTGTAGTCAGAATCCAGGCAGTAATTCAATAGGCAAATTTTTTTGATATTGGTGAAATTTTGACCCAGAGGCAGGTGTGGGTCTTCCAGTTCAGCACCATTTATGGGAAGTTTGAGCTCTTCACTTCTGTGACTTGTAATTCAATAGGCAGGCAGAATAGGAGCAAAAATCAAGGTTCAAGCAATGTCAAAGTCCAGGAATCAATTTAGCAAGAATTCAGGAACACCCAGGAATGCAGAAAACAAATCCTATAATCGGGCATTGAACCGGCATCTTTAGCGTTCTATTTCCAAAACATATGTGCCAAAACATGGCATCACCATGTCATGCATGCTGATGCCAGCCGCCATCTTGGAAATTCAGGCACAGAGGACGCTCCTGAAATAGCCAACTTAAAGAATTGTTTGGGAGGAAATATCAAAGCTATTAATAGATAAATAGATAAAAATAAAAATTTTTAATTAATGTATAGGAAACAAGAGGTGATGGCTTTGACTGTGAATATTGGCAATGGTGTACTCTTTTTTGTTGCATTCTCTCCATTTTCTTGGAGTGTATCTTTGAAAGGCACAGAATATATGTAACATTGGTTACTGGATACACCAAATAATGTGGTATATAAAGTTCAAGTATTAAACACAAACGTAAGTATTTAAGTATTTCAGAATACAAACAATTCAGCTGAACGCTATGATTTCAATAAAGTATATGACCCTTTTTTAGTTATCAGGTTGATATTAATTTCTCAAGATAAGGCATATTCTACAGTTATAATTCTCACAAATTTCATTTGAATGAAAGAAGCCTTTGGATGAGTGGTGAAATGCTTTCAAGAAAACTCAAAGTCCAGTTTCTTTAGACTTATCTCTACCAGATACTGTATATCATGACCTGGATGAATAAGAATATCCATAGTCATCCAAACTATAGTCTGATCCAAACCTCTTACGTGTAAACTCAGCATGCTGTGCATATTGCGGGTACTCCTAGAAGCACCAGAAGCATGTGCACATTATATTTAACAAGGCATGTCAGCTTTTGTACTCCTACATCTAAATGCCATTGCTGTGTTGCACCAAGATTTCTATATGCCAGCACCTAAAGGAATCAGTAGAAACTGAATCACTTCAGGCGGAGATGACAGGTACATAGTGAAATGTGATTACATTTTGTTGCAACGGAGAGCATTAGGATGTTCACTGCATGGGATGTGGAAATGGATGAAAATAAAGCCAATTATTTCAAAACCAAATACAGTAATTTACTTTAAAACCACATTCAGAAGATGATGTCAGATGTATATTACAGCAATGTCATAGAGAACATAAACTGGACTGACAAATTAAAATATCTATGAAAGCCTTACGCATTTTGTGTCTCAAGGCACTTACTCATAGGCAGTATCTAACAATAATGTTTTGCAAATCTCTATAACATTGCCCAATTTATTTTGGTGTAATTCAAGTGAAAGCAAAATTATTGGTTCGACAACTTAAGCACTGTTTATGGATCTGCTGTAAAGTATGTAGGCTGATTCATAGTGTGAATCATCTATTGCTCACTCATTGCACAAATCACTGCCTATTGTCCTGGCCACAAATGAACCCTCACTGAACCCTGCATTTGCTAAACATCTATAATCCTTCTGAAATATTCTGCTATGACTGACAACATTGCTTAAACAATCTCATGGTTCACCCTGGTGAGGCATTGCTCTAGGCTTCCATACTGTTAATCTATTTGCAGAACTCTTTAGGCGGTTTTTAGCACAGTCATCTCAAATTGTAGCAATCATTACAGATTCTGTAGCATGTCTTTGCTTATCCTACAGAACTTCAGCATGCTAAGTTAGGCCATTGAATAATCTAATAAAACTGGTATATATATTTAAGCAAATATTGCCTTTTAGATCTCTTTCCTTGACCCACCATTTCATGATGGTTTGTGTGCAAGCGCAATGCACTTGTGGCGCTTCTGAAATCACCCGAAGTTGCCTCATTCAAGCAGGTGGAAAGTAGGAAGAAGGCAGTTAGAGGAGATTTTCGCCCTGCAGAAGAGGCAATTAGTCGCCAGGCGACAAATCTCCCCAAATCTGCCTGTCTGCCCCTACACTAACTTTAACAAGAAAAAGTGTGGAAGCAAACTTTAATTGGCTCATGTGACTTAAAAAGAATAGTTTATTTGGTATGTTTGCGTGCACTGTGAATCATATGATCCCAAAGGGCTACCCTTATTTTTTTAAATGACCATTTTCTATTTATCATTACCCAATGGCACATACTACTAAAAAAGTATATTATTATAAAAATGGTTTATATCCATGAAGCAAGGTTTTACATTGTTTGAGGGGTATAGTTTTCCTTTCATTTGTTGTTGATAACCTGCATGTAATATTATTACAACTCCCTGAGTTACCTGCCTAATAATAATGACTGTTAAAATAAAATAAAAGGCCTGACAGGTATAACTATTGCTTATGCTAAAGGTTTATATCAAATATATCAAATAAAAGAAAACATCTCAATTATTCCACTGTGTTGTGCATATTCAAAAGGATGCATATTTTCTCCCTTAGATACTCCACAAAATCTCTGTTGAAGGTCAATTAGCATGAGATTATCAAGTGCAGTCAAGTAGATATTCAAGATATTAGTTCCTCAAGTGATCATTGAACTGGAAGCAATACAACAATGCAAACATTTTCTAAAACTAACATATGCAACACATATTTAAAAAAGTGCAATGGGCCGACAGTATTGTTGGACAAGGGAGGGAGGACAGGAGCTTGCAGCTGTAGATTTTTAGAGCAGTTAAAAGCCTAGAGTTTCTGTTTAAGAAGGATTGACCTTAACAAAAATAGACAGCCTACATTTACAAATGCTCATAGAGAATGCAAACTATGATTAGCATCTACAAAAAAAAAAAAACTTAACACATTCATATTTCATGGTCAAAATTAAACTGGGTGTAGAGTAGTCTATGGTGTAGACAGATTGAAAAAAAAGTGTTGTGATAGATGGATGAAGGTCTTTTCCACCTTCTAGTCTGTCATCACTTTTAGCTCTGAGAATATGGTGAATATATAGGCTGCTGACAGTGCAGAAGGAATGAAAGATCAAGGGAGTTCCATTTCGGAAAGTACCTTTGGTGTGTTTGGTGGTGTTCAAAAAGAGCAATGTCACAGAAATAAAGATAGATCCATATGAAGTACTGTGTATGCCTATTCAATAATATGGAATGGAAATCAATGAAGAAATGTGTAGTGTATTATATTTTAAAAAGAAAACATAAATACACAAACAAATACTGTAAATACCTACAAATAGCTAAACAACTTTATAGCATTAGGACCAAGCATATGGTTGCTTGGTTTCTTGAAAAATCACAGACACAAAATAGGTGTTTGTTTTAATTAAATAGTATTACTATTTATTAAATAATCAGAAAAGCCCCAGGTAATGTGTTGATATACCCTTAAAAGATATAATTGGTGCTCACTTGTACCACATGACTCACAAATGTCCACAACTCCACAATTTGAAAGTGATCATTCTGGGTATTGGTACTTTATATTGTGATAGATCGAATTAATTGGTATCTACTTGTAGACAGTAGAGTAAATTATTTGCAGTGGAAACCATGTCATTTAGATATAAAATCAACACCATTAAAATCATGAAAGAATCCCTTTAGCTAATTTTTTTTTAAAAATGGGAAGAAGCTCTAAACAAAACTTTTACTGAACATGAATGGGAGGAAATGATTCTTAAGGAATTGGCAAGATAAAGGAACCACAGAATAATACTAGAGAATTATTAAACAACCCTCAGTGGATGGTACACTACCTCCACTGAACTAATGCTGGGTATCAAACAAATGCAGAGGGTGCAGACAACTCCAAGGAACCTTGCTATACATTTTACCCAAATCCACTGTGACACAGCAATACTGGATTGAGATTCTAGAAATCTGCAACAACAAACAAGCAGAATTTTGGAAAGAATTAGTGATGAGCGAATCTACCCAGTTTTGCTTTGCCAAAAAATTAGTGAAACGAGTTGCGGCACATTTTTGACGCACGTCCGGTCGTTTTCTGTGCGCGTCGTGTCATTTTCGCTGACGTTTCGCAAATTTATTCGCCAGCGGTGAATCGCGGGAATTCGCCGCGAATTCGCCCCTGGCGAATAAATTCGCCCATCACTAGAAAGGATCCTGCAATGGTGCTACTCCATCACAAATCTAGGTCCACCTTGTCCTATAAAGAATCACTGACACAATATGCTTTCAAGGTAGCCAAATTTCTGATTCATCAGAAGTGGAAATCCACAACTCCATTCTCAGGAATGGGGGACATTCGCAAATTTGAAGAAATAATTGCATTGCTAACTCCTATAATGCTAGGCATAAACACTGACCTGCCTAGTCCTTATATATTGAAAATGTATAGCTATAATCTTGATGTGGCGTGTTAACAATACACTGTGTTTGGAGTACCTCTACCAAACTAAACCAACTTATCTCTATTAGCTATCTTTAGTGTGAGGACGTAACTCACTGTACTCAAATTGTAAAAGTTAATATTGCACTGGTTGCGTGTATGAACTGATATTCTAACAAACAATTTGCCCTGATTCCCTTTCTCCCCCCACCCCCAAAAATAGCTCCAACCCATCACAGACATAAACCTACAAGACAGTAGACTTGACAGCTCAAAGATATTGTTTTCCTATCATTTTACACAAAGTATTTGATTAATATACTCTTGTTATTTGATACGTACAACTTAGAACGAAGTCTGGCTGACACATTTGTTTCTTAACCTCTTTGATATTTTTACAACAATCTATTGTCATTAACCTGTAACATGTCTTTTTATTGGTTGGACTATGAAAAAAGAAAATCAATGCTGGTACAATGCCGGTAGTCCAGCCCTGGTGCCACTACTCACTAACCTGCACACTAAGGGCACATTTCTTGAAGTTTGAGTTGTGTTTTCCAGGAAATGCAAGTTTTTGCATTGTATTTTTTTTGGTCAAAACTGACATTTTTCAAGTTTTTTTTTTTTTTTTAAATGAACTAAAAAATTTTATTTTTTTAACTAATTTTTTTTTAAATGCCATTTTATTTGCCATCTTATTATACCGTGACCCTGGAAATAGGTGTAATATGAAAATACCTGTCAATGTCATGTAGGAGTCAATGGCATAGGTCCATTGAACCATTTGAAGATGTAATAGCCTGCATGATGTTAAAATTTATTCGGAGGCTTTTGCTTGAAAACTCAAATAATTGCTGCAATTTGTTTTTTCCGGTGTTGGGACTTGAATTCTCAGTTGGGTTTTTCACGTTCAGGTTTTTCTTCTTAAATAAGATACCATTTGAGTTGTGAGTGTATTCCGAGTCAATTTGAGATATAAAAACTTTAACACTCAACCTTTGATAAATACCCTAGAAGTACGCTGCATCTCTCGTTAGATACAAAATCAGCACAGGGTAGAGTGCCATGCCACTGGACAAATTTTCAAGAGGAAAGCAATGTGCAAAAAAAAATGCCACCTGCACTTTGCACAATACCTTTTTACCATTAAAGGAAAACTATACCCCCAAAATGAATACTTGAGCAACAGATAGCTTATATCAAATTTACTTGCCTTTTTTAGCTGATAGATCTGTTTCAATAAGTAATTTCTTTCCCAAACCCAACTGTTTTGCCAACTTGGCTGTCCCTTGTCAACCTGTCAGTTTTCTAATGCTAACAGACTACTGCTGCACTAATATGGCAGCCCCCGTCATAGAGAAACGTGAGGGATCAGATAAGTAGTGTAAAGCACCAGGCAAATCAAAGTTATCATAGATTATTATAAAAAAAGAGTTTAATTACTGGTGTATCTCTTTAACTTCTGCAATAAAACGGGACAATAAATTGGATAATTATTTTTAATTCAGCAATGGGTAAAATCAGATATAGAATGCTCTCTACAATGTCAGAAAACAGAAGGGACAGGTGCTGATCATTGTGTACAATATTTATTGTTACATGTGCATTTCTCAGGCAGAAGAATAATGAAGCCATAAAGTCACAGATAAGTAAGGCAGATTTAAACAGCTTTTTTGCTGAATTAACAGCCTATCCACCAAAGTACAAAATGTTTAATTGTAACCAGTAGATATCAAGACTGATTTAAGAAGGGGTTGGATGACTTTTTAGCAAGTGAGGGAATACAGAGGTATGGAAGATAGCTCATAGTACAAGTTGATCCAGGGACTAGTCTGATCTGCCATTTTGGACTCAGGAAGGTTTTTTTTTTCTCCCTCTGAGGTAAATTGGTGAGGCTTCAAACATGGTTTTTTGCCTTCCTCTGGATCAAATAGCAGTTTAAAATACAGTTAAAAAGTTGAACTTGAACGTGTGTCTTTTTTCAACCTAACTTACTATGTTACTATGAATTAACCGATAGTGGAAGGGGCATCTGCAAGCAATAAAAAAAGAAAATACGAAAAGAAGCCACTTTGTAGGTAGTGTTCAAACTTGCAGCAGAAGCCTTTCATATGATAAGCTTCAGCGTAACAAATGTATAAATTAGACCCCAAACAACATCACATTGTACAACAGCTAACTCAATAGAATCCAAAGACTTCAAAAACACGTTTAAATGGAAATGCCTTAGGCACATTCGTTTAACTCTCTCTGCTAAGACCTACAATTAGTTCCTTAACTTACTTTTCCAGCACTATCCCTAATGCACCAAAATTATATTTACATCTGCTCAACGTTATTAAGGATAATACATGCTAAGAACAGCTTTTTAAAAGCATACTCTACCTTTAAACTGTTGCCTAAGGCCACAAGAGAATAAAAACTGCAAAACAAAGACCTGTCATTCACATTATTGGTCTTAGGTAAACTTCTCATTTTAACTGGCTAAACCAGCTTGTTTACCTGTTATATCAGATAGTTTAGCACCTAGTAATCCTCCTTCTGTCATCTGTTATGAAAGTGCCTATAAGCCATTCTTCTCTGTTTCGTGTATTGTTTCAGACTTAATAAAGACATTCATTATTTGAGGTAGAGTCAAAATTAAATTCTGCTTTAAAGCAGCATAGTATTATAAAAGGAGGCATTACAGTAAATCTTTGTAAAACAAAAGCAAGTGCAGTGAAGATGAGCCAGTGTGGTATCCAGGTAATAAACTGAAGAGTAAGCAGAGAGTTTGAGTCAAGGTAGGTAGCAAGATTCATAGGTCATCATAGTCAAGCAGGCTGGGTCAGTGAGAAGGAGTCAGAAGTTGTAGTAAAAAGTGGGGCACAGAGTAAAGAGCACAATAACCTACCAGTTTGGCTAAGGATACCTGGCATCATCCTAAAAGTATCAGTGTGCATTGGCTCAGTCGAACAGTATCAGGAACACTTTAGTTAGTGCTTTGCTCCATAACAAAAATGTTGGTGCCCATGGCCACAATACTGGGGCCTGTGTGTGACGTCATCTCCCTTGGAATTAAGATTAAATTATGCCAACCCGGGTTCCATAATTGAACATATATTCAATTCATGAGTGTTCCTGTGTGCGCTATAATTCTATATAGACTGATTCCTGGATCTGAACCTTCTTGCTTTAACTCCTGACTATGCTGTTTGCTGCCTGCACTTAACATCTTGCCTGGATAAAGATCTTGATCTGATTAAACACTGGTGTACGGCAAACAAGACTTATTTCTGTCATTCTCCCCAGCAGCTTTCTCCTTGATCCCGACTCCAACCAAATAGAGCTGTTAGGCCCTGACAAACAGGCCGTGTGCCATTACGCAAGTGTGATTACGTCAAATGAGCAACTGGGCACTAGCACACCAGAGTGAACACTCGATTAGAAACCTGAACGCAGCAAACAAAATAACCACCGCATTGGGTAACCTCACACATTACCAGAAGCAGTCAATTAGTACAAAGTTCCATCACCTCCCTCAAACATTCATTCCCAGTTCCCTAAACGTTTTTCAAAGCAGAAAACATTACTGCTCCTCTGATGCTTTCTAAACACATGGTTCCATTTCTTTTTAGCATATTTTTCTGAACAAATGCACTGTACAGAATCTACTTTGGGACAAGAACAACCCTTGATGATGGGTCTGGAATCAACATTATGTTATCCCATACACACAAACACACATATTATTGGCACAACAACAAAAATCAAAACAATTTCAAAAATACATATGTACAGTTTTCAATCTATTCATGGAAAAAGAACAATTGTTCACAGCTCTTTTGATGTTGTAATGCTGTTGTTCAAGGACAAGAGACATGCATATTATGCATTGTTCAGTGAAAGTCTGGGCTGCCCACAGCAATATGTTATGCCTTGAGATAGGGTCAAACGCACAATTTTCACAATAACATGCCCTATAAGAATCAGAAGGAAAGGACACCCTGAAGCATAAAGGTCAACCTTCAAACTAAAAGTCATCAAAATAACAAAAAAACAAGTTGTACAGTATATGAAGAAAACACAGGTGCTTGGCTTACAGTCTGTTATTTTATTATGTGGATGTGTGGGATCTGCAGCCACAAACCATCATTCCTTTGGCCGTGGTCAGCCTGGCTACTGAATGGTCAGATGTTATTTGTCAAGTGGCAGCAGCACAGCTGGATATGAGGGAAAGTGGCGAGAGGAAAAATACAATTTAATGTATGCAACATTGTCTTTTTATAAAATTTCTCTGAAACTCTGGTACAATGCAATTTTGGTTTTATTGAGGCTATAAAGAGACAGTTTAGAACTACTTCCTAGAAAGCAATTGTAAAGAAACCTCATTCTAGGTTTAAAAAAAAATGTTTCCAAGAAAAATTTAAGCATCCACAATGTAACTTAAAAAAAAGAAGTGTCATGTGGGCAAATTCACTAAGCAGCGAAAATGCGCTAGCGACAGCTTCGCAACAATTCGCCAGGCAAATGTTCACCAACCGCCGCTAATTCACTGAAATGTGAATTTGCGCTCAGGGAGGCGAAAAGTAGCAAAGTTGCGCTACCGTTACTTCATCAGGCAGATAATTTATGCTAGCGTTGCAAAGTTGCAAGTATAATAGAAGTATATGTTACAGCCACTACATTACACTACACAAGCCCAGGAAACCTTTAATAAATAAAATAAAGTTGTCCTATGCGCCCCCTGTATAGTTGTGTTGCCATATGTTAGGAAATGTAGGGGGGAAGGAGGGTAAACCCCCAAAAAAATTACTATTTTTCAGACTATCACCCTAAAAAAAGTAAACGATACCAGCATTTTTTTGGGGACTTAGAAAAAATGTCAAGTTTTTTTTTTTTCCAAACTCCTATCTATTGTATTGAACTTCACCAGGTCTGACCTGGCGCTGGCGAATAAGTGATAGCGCTAGACGCTTTGAACTGAATTTGGAGTGAATTTGCCATATGAATGGGGTTTACAGGGATGGGGAAGCCAGATGCAGCCCTCCAATAGATTTTTTTGATTGGAAAAGCTGGATGGCAACATACATTTTTTTCCTTTATAGTTGGAGTTGAGATATATATTCCTCTGTCACGAAGGCTTTTTGTTGTGACTATTTGGCACTTGAGGGCACAGTAGCAGTCACAACCTCTTAAGATCCAAACCCCTGAGATGTGTTCAGAGTCCTTCAGTGAAATCAGATGTGTACTGTACTTGAAACACAGAAGCTATTTAAGTTAACAAACGTGCCTTTAAATACAGCAGCAAGCTGGTTCTTTATCATGAGGTTAAAATAGACATCAAAGTCTGTCAGAATGCCATGTTCGAGTTATAAAAAGAAGGTGGGTGAATGTAAATATAAAAGAAAAAACTTAGACAGCATTAACACATCTAACTGTGTCTGAAAATCTGCCAAAGTCATAACAAAGCAAGGTTGTGTGAGAGAAAGACATGCATTCATGGCTGTATTTTCACAAGCACAGAAGAAAAGTTGGCAATTATAATAACCAACTGGGTAAACTTTCCATTAACATAGGTTAGAATGTTATGGAAGTAGGAAATCCTCTCTCAGAGGTTTTATTTTCAATATCAACAAGTTTAAAAAATAGAAGTGACATTGCAGTATTTATATTTAAACTCTTTCTGGCACACATGCTTTGGAGACAAAATGGCTGAATAGAATGTTGCTTTGCAATGGAATATAGAAAGAAATGCCCAGAACTCTCAGCAAACTAACAAAGCAGAACAGAATGAAAGCATTCAAAGCTTGATAAAAATATTGGGGCACATTTATGAAAATAAGTCAAGCTAACAAATTCAAAGGATTTCTAGGGGTTACATTTTATCTTCTGCATTACTAGCAGTACATTTTACATACATTCACTATAATACATTTTGATATAATATTGCTTGAAAGTTAAATGAAAAAGGAAATATTAAACAGAAAAAAGCAAGACATAAATATGGATTCTAAGCGGCAGATTTATCAAAATTTCAATTTGAGTTCTTTAGAATTAAAAGCCCTAAAAACCCCCAGTGTTGAATCACATTCTACCCTTCATTTTCAACGAGTCTGACAAATTTCAAATCAATCTTAAAAACTCAAATTGAATTTTGAAAATACAACTTCTACATGAACTCAGAAGCTTTTAGACAATTTTATTATTCAAGTTTTGCACTTAATACATATTTGAATATTCGAGTTTTCAGAAGCCTGAATCACGGTAAATTCTGTTTGAGTTATTTAGGCTGAAAATTCAACTTTTTCATGGAAAAAATAAAAACTAAAATTTTTAGAGCTCTAATATAAACCCTAAATTTCCAAATCCAAATAATAATCTCAAACCTATTGAGGTCATGTAAAATTCAATGGCGATTGAAGTTCTTTCTTGACATTGTGATCTGCTGGATAATCTAATAAAGTAGAGCTTTTGCAGCAATAATTCGATAAAATAAAGTTCTCACAGCATCAATTGTACAAAATCAATTGATTTTCGCTCCTAATGATTCAGAATTTTTTTTTTATATATTAGTTCGATTCGTGGAAGGGATTTTAGTCAATTTTGTTTTAAGAAAAAAATTGACTGAGTTTTAGTAAATAAGTTTCCCACAGTGAGTTGCATCTAAAACCAATTTCATTACAGGTACTTGATTGCACATGCACACTTCCTTATAGTTGTGCTCAGCAGCAGAAATCAGTCCCTTTTGCCTTTTTCCAAACTCAGTACTTATGTGCCATTTGACACATAGCATTGTGAGAACCCTGGAGTAACTGTTACCTCCATAGCAGACGGTAGTTCCAGGGTTCCCCTAGCACCCTGCATTAATAGATGCAATACTCTTGCATGGAACACTTGTTGGAAATCAAAGCACAACACGTGCATTAGCGCAGACGAGTCTTCATTTAAGCAGACGGAAGGCAGGAAGAAGGGGAGATTGTCGGCAGGCAGAAGAGGCGATTAGTTGCCAGGCAACTAAATCTCCCCAAATATGCCATCTGCCCCTACCCTAACAGGAAGAAGTGTGGAAGCAAGACAGAATTCTGTCTTTTAATTGGCTAATGTGACCTAACATGTATGGTTTGTTTGTGTGTACTGTGAACCCTATGATGCCAGGGGGCAGTCCTTATTTTTTTAATTTAAAAACTTTAACTGTTTTATGCAATATATTTTTATAGAGACCTACATTGTTATGGGGGTATAGTTTTAATTTTTAAAAGCTCCATGCTTTCTCACTAGAGCTCCTCAGTTAAAGGAGAACCAAACCTGTAATTAAAAAACCCTATCCCCCACCCTACCTGCCCTCCCGGGCAAATGCCCCTAATTTTTTACTAACCCCTCCTGCATATTCTTTCTACGGGAGTTCATGGGTGCCACATTCTTTCTTCAGTCTTTTTCGTAAGTAGACCGGTATTTTCGGTGCATGCACATTTGGAGGAAATTTTGTGACTTTTGCCTCATGCCCAGTGGTTCAGGACTGGATATTTCCTCCAACTGCGATTGCACCAAAACTTACAAAAAAGACCAAAGAAAGAAGATGGCTGGCATGAAATCCTGTGGCAAAAATCTGCAGGAGGGGTAAGAAAGAATTTGGGGCATTTGCCCGGGGGGGGGGGCAGGTAGGCTGGGGGGATTAGGGTCTACCCAATGGAGGTTTTTTTTTATTACAGGTTAGGTTCTCCTTTAAGGGTAAGTGCACTATGGTCTACTATTCAGTTACTCTGTTTTCTGAGGGACTTGATTTTAAATGCACTACAAACTTAGAATGCATATGGACTTGTACAATGAGGGGCCTTGAATATTGAATTCAATACTCATTATTTGGGAGTCTGAATTGTAAATGTCCTTAAGGCTCAGATACAGAAAGAGAAAAAAATTAATATGTATAATATTGGCCAATTAAATGTATCAATATGTATATCAGCTATAAGTTAACCTTAAAAAAAATTGGCAACAAAGCTAGTAAGAAGTATAGCATACATTGAATATATATGATAAATTATTGCTTGGCCTGCATAGGACTCAACAATGCTATATATTTTAAGAGAGGGAGCCTGAGTTAATAAAGTCCATTCAGATGAAGTCAACGGGCAAGTAAATTGAAAAAGACTGTATATACATTGCATCAGTATATTTGTCGAGCATCTACAAACAACATGTTCCCTGGCAAGGCATTCTTTTTAATATGAGAAAGGTTTTCATCTTATAGGTGTGCAGAGAGCCATGAATTACACTTTGAAATCTCAACTACTAAAACCATTGTTCTCTAAACAATTTACAAAATCCTTTCATTTGCTGGTCTTATATTTATTTATTTTTAATATAAAGGGGAAAACTAAGGAAAATTATATAAAGTTAAGTCACACATACTATAACATTATTAGAAGGAAGCACTAA
>CM044445.1:103750464-103767358 GCA_024363595.1 Xenopus borealis
AATGCAATGCAAACAAAAACACTCCAATTTTAACAGCTAATTTGGTGTAACCCTGTCTCAGAAAGGAATGAATAATATCCAGTATGGGACTCTCTATCCCTTGTTAATTCATTAAGTGTTTCTGAATAATGTAGGAGTATGTTTAGGATCACAGACACCTGCTTTTCTCTGCATACCTAGGGGGACGGGGAAATGTATGTTTTCTTCATCTGATAAGGAGTATTTACTAGCTGGAGAAATGAAATCTTACGTTTGTTAAAAGAAAAGTCTTTAAACTCAGTCCTTGTTAAATTGTTCCGAATTGGAGGGATAATCCTCGTTTAAGCCTCAGCTGTTAGCAACAAGCTGCAAGAACCCTCCAAAGTCACAGGTATTCAGTAACACATCTGAAACTGTTTAAAAACAACACCACATAAAGGTTATATGTTAAAGTCTATTTTTGCGAAGGCAGCTTATAGAGATTAGAGTATTCTGGGAAAGCAGATAAACAAATGGCAGTGTTCAGGTTACAGCCCAACTTGAAAGCTATTGTGGTCAGTTAAGAATACATGAAGCTGAATCTTGGGAATTCTGTTTTTTCCAGAGAAATGAGGAAAAGGAATGGTCTGACTATTTCTGTTTCATTGCATGGTTCCCAATATCTGTTCCCCTGTATAAACTGCCCAACTTTATCACAGTCACAGAACTGTGCATCCTCACAAACACATTTTTTCTGTTAAATCTTGTTTGTTTAAAGGACAAGGAAAGGCATAAAAAATAAAATCCCATTTTTACTTTCTTTAATGAAAAAGAAACCTATCTCCAATAGACTTTAATTAAATAATGTCTAACATTTTTATAATAAGCCTGACTCTATGCAGTGAAATTCTCCCTTCATTTACTTCTGTGTATAGGAATTGTCAGACGGTCCCATAGGGAAACCATCATACTTATGAACAGCAGGGGGAGCCCCAGCCTTACTTCCCAGCTATGCAGAATTTAAAAGGATACTGTCATGGGAATTTTTTTTTCTTTTCAAAATGCATCAGTTAATAGTGCTACTCCAGCAGAATTTTGCACTGAGATTTTCATTTTGAAATCTGACATGGGGCTAGACATAATATCTACGAAACAAGTTGGCGCTATAGAAATACATGTTAATATTAATGTTAATGTCAGTTTCCCAGCTGCCCCAAGTCATGTGACTTGTGCTCTGATAAAGTTCAATCACTCTTTACTGCTGTACTGCAAGTTGGAGTAATATCAACCCCTCCCTTTCCCCCCAAAGCAGCCAAACAACATAACAATGGGAAGGTAAACAGATAACAGATTCCTAACACAAGATAACAGCTGCCTGGTAGATCTAAGAACAGCACTCAATAGTAAAAACCCATAGCCATGTCCCATTGAGAAGGAAAAACAACAGCCTGCCAGAAAGCAGTTCCCTCCTAAAGTGCTGGCACAAGTCACATGACAAGGGGCAGCTGGGAAATCAACAAAATGTCTAGCCCCATCTCAGATTTCAAAACTGAATATAAAAAAAATATTTTTGCTCTTTTGAGAAATGGATTACAATGCAGAAGTCTACAGAGCAGCACTATTAACTGATGCATTTTAAAAAAAAACTTGTTTTCCCATGACAGTATCCCTTTAATCAGTCCCTGTTTTGATAATTTTTGACAATCCCTAAGCAGTCAAGACCACACTGAGCATGTGCACAGTCTTGGTCTTGCAAAGATGTTTAACAAAATTACAAGATGACAGCCCCCTGTGGCCAACTTTGAAAGCAGAAATCATTTGTTTGCTTAGGCTTGTGGTGCAGTAATTCCATTTTTATGTTTAGTATACAAAATACAGCATTTATAGCCTTATTCTATTTTAGACTTTTCTTTTCCATTAAGGCTAACCAATTTTTTTCTCCCTAAAGATTGTTATGAGGCTTTAGCTCGAGGCCAACAGACTGAACTTCCAAATATTACTTTACTACTACTCCAATTAAGATGATTACCCAATTAATCAGTGATTGCTTCTTGGCCTTTTGGCTAAGATCAAGTGTAGTACTGGGCCTTTTGGCTAGGTACCCCTTCTTATGATCTTCTGTGAAGAAGGAGAACCACTTGTTCCTTTAGTCATTAGGATGGCAAGCGGAAGCTCGATGAAAGTGAGTGATCCCATGAGGGAGGTGCCTGATTTATTTTTAGTCAGGGACTATGCACATGCACCTTTTGCCTAATCATGCTTCCCTTACTTATGCCCCAGCCATTAGGTGGGCAGGAATTTTCTTCTTTTTCCGGCCGCCAGCTGGAGCCTTACCAAGGCAATCAATGGCATTGCACCCGCACACTCTAGCACCTTTTTTGTGTTTCAGCAGAACCCAGGGTAGACAGGACTCCCCCTAACCGCAAGGAGTCCAAACGACCCCAAATACCCAAAGGGTTGGGGTGATGGGGCTCACCCTAGCTTGGGCGAAGGTGGAGCCATCCACTCATACTGTCCTTTTGGCCTGACCTGGGACACTTGAGCAACAGAGCCCATGCCTTCAGGTAGGACTCGCTGAAGGATGATTCAATATCATCAGTAGGAGACAGGGGTAGTGTCCATTGGTAAGATTTTATTTATTTATTTATTTTTTTTACTGTATGCAAATAGGTATGCACATATGTATACAAGAAACATCAAAGGTGGCTACATGACAAATAGGGAGGCCCATTTACTGAAGGTCAAGTTTTAGTGGCATAACTAGATGTTACTGGGCCCCACAGCAAATATATTTTAGGGCCCCCAACATATCCAGAGGTTGTCCTGTTTTACCAGAAATGTATTGAAATTTTATAGGAATTTTAGGGTCTGCTTCCTCTGTAGTTACGCCCCTGGTATTAGAGCTTTTTGAAACAAAGATTAAACTCTGTTTCTCTAAAATAATGAATGCCATGAAAGTTATTAAAAAATTATAATTATTATAAAAAAGTACGAACGAAAATAGCTGTAAGAAAAATTTGAGAACTCTCAAGGTCGTGAAGAAGTCAATGGAAGTTCCCCTTCTGTTCATGCAGAGATCAACCTTTCGAACAATTCGTACAATGAACACTGGCTGATCTTTGCAAGAAAAGAAGGGGAACTTCCATTGACTTCCACATCACCTTGAGAGCTTTTCCTTGCCATACTTTTGTATTCGTAGATTTTATGGTTTTTACATTGGATAAGTTACAAAAAAATCATGGCTTACATAACCATATGAAAAATTGTGTTTGTGCGTGCAAAAAAGTACAATTTGGAGAAACAAACGTCTGCAAGCTTTCATAAACTAGCCCCTAGGTGCTGCGTAAAATCTCTACAATATCCCATGTTCCTGCTCTTCACTAAATATGATTCTCTTACACATGCCCTGTAGCTATGATGATTATCGGTCCACAAACTACATGAGGAAAGGCCTTGTAGAACGTGCAAAGCCTCCAGAGTGGTGATTATAGATGAGAAAGTGCGGCCATAAGTACACAGTAATGACCCTGGAAGCACTGCTCCCGTCACCACCAGCAAGATAATGTCAATAATCCTCTACAGAAGGAATGCTGGCAACATCTGGACAAAATAATTTAAAGCACTTGCTTAAACACAGGTTTTAAAGTTTGGCATCAGCAATTGACCTGTGCTTTTATCTTAAAATTGTTGGTTACTTAAGTACAATGTATGACAGCAGTATGAGTTAATTAAAGACTGAAAAGTGATTGCCACTTCAGTATACAAATTATATACAAAATGTAAATCCAAACCTGCAAATTTCTTTCTATTATTCTCAGGCATCTATATTGTGTAGTGAACTCTGTTACTGTATGCTGGTGTCAGCTGTATTTACCAAGGATCATACTTGCTTAAAGCATAGAGCACTCTTATTAAAGGGGTTGTTCACCTCTGAGTTAACTTTTAGTATAATGTAGAGAGTGATATTCTGAGACAATTTGCAATTGGCTTTAATTTTTTATTGAGTTATTTAGCTTTTTATTCGGCAGCACTCTAGCTTGCAGTGTCAGCAATTTGGTTTCTAGGGAACAAATTACCCTAGCAACCCTGCATTTGATTTGAATAAGAGACTGGAATATGAATAGGAGAGGGACTGAATAGAATGATAAGTAATAAAAAGTGGCAATAACAATACATTTGTAGCCTTACAGAGCATTTGTTTTTAGATGGTGTCAGTGACCCCCATTTGAAAGCCGCAAAGAAACAGAAGAAAATTGCAAATCATTAAAAAACTATGAAAAATAAAAGATTGAGAGGCATAAATATCTGATTACTCTGGGGTTTCCACCTAGCTATTTACACAATATTTGATGTTCGATTGTTACACATCTAAATTTAGCGTCCTGATTTTAATCCATTTTCTACACGATTTTGCCTTTTGGCCGAATAGCATGTGTCTCCATATTATGGGAGCATTTGGGAGCCTTGTTATTCCGAGTTGTTATTCCGAGTTGTTGTTATCCTACTCTTCTACTCTAAATTCTTGTTTGAAATTCTAAGCATGTGTTAATATGGAACTGGCAAACCACCTATCTTCCTGTCATTGCTCATGTAATGATACCATAATTACTTCTTAAACACTGTATTCTTATCGAAGGTTTGCATTTCTTGTTTCTATGAAAATCTTGAATAAAACTTAAGTTTAAAAAAAAAAACTATGAAAAATAAATAATGAAGACCTTAGAATTGGCCCTTCGACAATATACTAAAAGTTAACTTGAAGGTGAACCACCCCTTTAAACAAGGTATGGTATCTATTTTCTAGTGTTTTCTGGGTACTGGGTCTATCATAATGTTTTCTTTTATTTAGTGCAATAAATAAAAGAAAACTGATTTTTATGGCTATTGACCCCTGGAGTACTCATTGAATTCGATTTGCAAGATATCGGGAGCCTGGCGACTTCCTACTCCATTGGAGGCCATCCTACTTGGATAACTGGAAGAAGTTTTTTGCCAAAAATGTATTTGTCTATCATAATGTGTAGCACCATGCAATGAAGCTATTAATGAAAATGTAAAGATTTAAAACCTAATATGATTGTTTTTCATCATCATCATTTATTTATATAGCACCAACAAGCTACGCAGTGCTTTACATTTGATAATGAACAGGAAACAATAAGCTTCCCTAAACAGGTGGGTCTTTAGGGAGCGTTTGGAAGGAAGACCGAAGTCTGACAGCTCGAGGCAAAGAGTTTCAGAGCAAAGTAGAAGGCCAAGAGAAGTCTTGTAGATGAGAATGGGCTGAAGTGATGAAAGGAGAGGCGAGGAGAAGGTCAGAAAAAGAGTGAAGGTTGCGTGAAGCAGAATATTTTGTGATTAGAAAAGAAATATCGGAATGGGCTTCACTGTTAAGGGCTTTGAATGTGAGTGTTGGTAGTTTGAATGTGATTCTAGAGGAGACTGGGAGCCAGTGAAGGCATATTCAAAGGGGAGCAGCTGATGTTGAGTGGTGAGATAGATGAGTCTAGCAGCTGCATTTTGAACAGATTGCAGTTGTGAAAGGTGACTTGTTGGAATACCTGCAAGGAGTGGGTTGCAGTAGTCAAGGCGAGAGATAATAAGAGCCTGAATAAGTATTTTGGTTGCATATGAACTGAAAGACGGTTGTATTAGAGCAATGTTGTGCAGCTGAATATAACAACGTTTTACGAGTGTTTGGATGCATGGTGAAAAAGATGTGACATGTGAGTCTAGGACAATTGAATTAAATGAGAGGATGATCTTATAGGAAATATAATGAATTCTGTATTAGACAGATTCAGTTTCAGGTGGAGCTGTGACATCCAGGAGGAAAAATTTATCTGTAATTTGGGAAAGGACATATATTGTCCAAAATCATGGGGTTAGAGTGCACCTACCACCAAACAGCAAACATATAGATGGTGTGCTAGGTCACAAAATTAATAAAAATCCAAAATGTGTAGAAAAATGGTCATTCTTTTTTCTACACATTTTGGATTTTAATGTGGGAAAGGACAGAAGAAGAGAAGTCAGGAGTAGACAAGTAGAGTTGGGTGTCATCAGCATAAAGGTGTTTTCTGGATAAGGAGTCTTTCCTTTATTTGAATATCTATAACTTTAGTCTGTTAAAAAAACATAAACTCAATAGGATTGTTTTGCCAGCAATATGGTAATGCAGTTTAGTGATGAAGTCCAACGTACTGTTTTATTATTACAAAGGAGGGAGATAGACTTGACACTTTCTGGATAACAGGTTTCTGAATAAGGCATCCCATACCTGTCTTGTTAAAAACAAATCAGTCAAAAATAATCATTGTCTTTTAAAGCAGAAGCAAAGGGAAAATCATTGGGGGTGGGGGGTTGTTGGTTATCAAAATGTAAGTTACAAATGCTTTCCTGATACCCCAGGCCAATGTTCTTCTACTGTTCTGGTCTGGGTGTTTGTGCAGTAGAGTGAAAAGCTGAACTTAAAGAAAAAAGGCTTTTCACACTACTGTACATGTGCATTGGCTTTAGACTAAAGAAATGATTCAAAGAAAAGGAAGATGTGGAACTCCTATAGCTTTACCATGGACCTATGAGATTTTTGGCTTACAGGAGCACCATCATGGGGTATCAGGTAAGTGTTTCTGATCACTGTGATTATAACGTTTCTTCTCCTTTAAAGAGGACACTATTGGAAATGGTATTGCCTTATTTTTGGAGGAGCTTTCTATATAATGGGTTTCCAAATAATATATCCCCCCCAATACCTTTACCATAATGCCCCCGTAATGCATCTATCATCATCTTGGAGGTTGTTGCCGTCTTGGGAATAGAATATTTATACTCTGCCATTGTGCCTGTATCTTCTCATTATTTAACCCTCTATGTTCACACCATTATTACACTCTTGATGAAGTCTTGGGTACACACAATCTGTTCTATTTACCATTAAGGTGACTTCATGAACTACCCCAAAAAGCCCTTAAAAAAAAGGTTCCAAGGTAAAACAAGAAATAAAATGTGCCAGTGCTGTAAATAATAGTGTCCCAAGTCTCTGCTAGAAGTAATCTAATCAAAACAAATAGCTGGTTGCTATGGGTAATTGCATTAGCATACTTGGCAAAACCACATTAGGGTTTACATATTGCAATGTAGCAAAACATCAGGAATCACTGACTGTCATTAGTTAATAACGTTGGACTCCCTCAGCTCCATGCAAGAGATTCCAAAATATGTTCCTGCCTCCCCTGTGTGTATAAAGGACTATGGGGAGTATGCCATAAAAGGGCCTGTAACTCATAGCAAACAATCAGTAGGTATAATTTATGGGTCACCTGTTTAAATGGAAACAGCTTATTGGTTCCTATGGGTTACTGCTCCTACGCACACTTAGTGCCTTATATTACATATGGTGGTTTGACTTTTCATGGCTCTTACAGGCCAGCAGCCCAATGTTATTTTGGAGCTCAACATATTTAGCTAGCTAGGTAAAGGGACATTTACCAACATACCTAAAGGGCAAGTTCCCCTACTGTTTTACAATCAGACTGAGTAACAGACAGAGCTCAGCTACTAACTGGCCAGTAAACCATGTTTTTTCTTTAATTGCAAAAACAGTTGCTGTGGTTTACTGATTGGATGCAAATTTGCCCAGTGGTGGTAAGTGATCTATCACTACATGCCAAACCCAATTGTTCCTGGGTCCCTACATTGTTTGGAGTAGACTGAAGCAGGATTGAAGTTTGAACAGTAATACATGGAATGCTTGTGACTAATTAGCTCACTGCCCAACTGATTGATAACATACTGTACTAGTGGATGAATGATTTGAAAGAGGAGCTGTAGCAAATAGCACAATGACTGCATTAAAAAAAAAACTAAAAAACAATCAGTTTTATGATAATACTAGAAATCCAAGGGGGTTTTTTTTCCACATTATTTGCCAGCACTCTCTGAGTACATAGAGGCAAACATGTATGCTTTTAATTTAAGTTCATTTAATAAAAGCCAGTTGTGCTCGGAAGCGACAGCAATGATAAATGGTGTATATTTAGAGGTTATGATTATAGCAGCCGTGTGAGATGGTACAAGTACCTGATAGAATAGCAGTTTCCTAATCAGTGTAACATTCTCAGGAAATGAAATACTTGCAGCGGATTACTCTTCTGCTTGCAGTTAATCTCGGCTGAACATTAGGTCACATCCAAGATAAAAAGAGGATTTTCAATAAACAGGCAATACAAAAAAATGTCAAAAGGTTTTTTTTTTTTATTAATTTGAGCCCCCCAAACCCCCTGTAATACCAAGTAATAAAATTTAAGCTTGTACCTTTACTACAACATGCAGCTACAGTGAGTTGGTAAATTAATTCAGTCCTGAGTGGTTCCCAGCACAGTATCTGTTATCTAATGAACTGCTAATTTCCTTATTAACTTTTTGTGGGAAACAAATCTGATGCTTAATAAATTGATAACATAGTATATGAATATGTATCAATAAGCAGTCATGGTTTAACTAGTGGGATATGAAATTGATCTGTGTAGGGGACTGGTTAATTAGTTTCCCAGTACTATTTAGCAGGCAGTCCCCTAATGTTATAGACGCCTAACTGGATCCATAAATACAGTTAGGAGGGGGACCTGTTTCCTATTCCTGCTTTAAGCAATGTCCCTGGTGTTTCTCACAGTGACCAGTAGATGGCACTGTGCTAAAGCATAAAATGCTGGGTGGCCATGCACTCATCTTGTGCTGGCTCTAGCCTGAGGAGCAGGCCGGCAGAGCTTGAGTGGAACATAGACAGGTCAGTCTAGTAAGGATAGGCTACTTACCTACTTACTCTAGGAGTGACAGATAGATAGGCTATTCAGCTGAGCAGCTTAAGGCTCCGACGAGGAGAGTCAGAGGGATTGAGATCCCCGGTACTTATTGCCCAGAAGTAGGGACTAAGTGTACAGACTTAGGGATGTAGGGATTCCCCTTGGTTCCACTTAGGGAAAAGGCTGAAAGCTGAGTGTACCCTCATTGCTGCTGTGTATGTTCTCTTCCCTGTGGGGACTAATACTGACCAAAGGTGCTGTGAGTATATGCCTATCCACTGTTGATATATGATCCTGTTTTCTCTTATGTACACACCCTTGAGGAATGCATTGTTTAATAAATATGTTCATTGGTTAAGTTAGAAGAACCCCTGGCAACCAATGATTGCACCCTGAACCAAGTTACAGTTACATGGGGGGGAGCAGTTTTAACCCTGGAGGTGTTGCCTTCCCCTTTAAGGTCTCATCCAGAGCACATTAAGGGGAATTTTACTATAGCGCTACATCTGTAAGAAGGAAAGCTTTGGAAAATGAAAGAGAACTACCCATGAAGGCATGTTCCATGAGATGAAGCTTATAATATATAATTTTACATCTTTAAGTTGGAAACAACAAACATACCTTCTGAAATTTCTCAGTGACACCCTCACCTTCTAACATCTAACAAAGTACACTGGACTTGCCTCTGTATATCAAGAAAGCAAGTTTGGAGCATATGCCAGGTAGCCTTGGACATCTGACTGTGGGAAGAGAGGCCAGACCTTTATTTGCTATTTAAATCTGGACTTGTGGCCAACAATAGCTTTGTGTTCTTAGGCTAGAACTAGTTGAATTAGTTCCCACTAACTCCCAGAAAAGGGAAACTTTTTATTATTATTTTATGATCTTTACCATACAACTTGATGCCCAATATTACCTTCCTACAGACATTGTTTTTATGCAAGTTGTTCCTCGTCTCTAATGTTGTTTTAGAGTAGATTTATGAAGTAACTCGCTGGTTTTAAAGGAACTGTAACACCAACAAATTAAATTAACGTTTTAAAGTAATGAGAATATCATGTACTATTGCCTTGCACTGGTAAAACTAATCTGTTTGCTTCACAAACACTACTATAGTTCATATAAACAAGCTGCTGTGTAGCAATGGAGGAAATGGCACAGGCAAAATAGTGGATAACAGATAACACCCTTATGTTTTACAGGGCTTATCTGCTATCTGATGTGTAACCTGAGCCTTTTCTCCTTTGAATAAAGTCCAAAATGACCGCAGCACACGGAAAGTTTGTTTCAAACTTGCTTAGTGATATTTATTGGCACCAAACTATGATAGACAAAGAAACGGCCGTTTCTTTATATGATTTTCTGACCCGAGGCAGATCGGGTGGCTGACTGCTGAGCACCGGATCCAAATGGATTACAAGCAGAGGCGAGCACTCCATTATTGTGTGGAACAAATTTTCTCCTTTGAATGGCTGCCCCCATTGCTACAAAGCAGCTTATTTATATAAACAATAGTAGTGTTTTTGAAGCAAATACAGACATTTTGCATGAGCAGGTCAACACTGCATTATATTTTTATTTCTTTAAACTCCTTTAATGTTTTGATGTTACTGTTCCTTTAACCCTTATCCTTGAAACCAGGGGCTCCCAACACCCCCAACCACATTTGTGTGTAAAAAGGGATGGGGATCAACACAACCATGAAAGTCCATGGGGATGCCAAATAAAGACTGTGTTTGGTTATTTGGTAGCCTTTATGTGGACTGGCAGCCTAGAGTAGGCTCTGCTTGGCAGAACATCTGGTTTTATGCAACTAAAAGTTGCCTCCAAGCCTGGAATTCAAAAATAAGCTTCTGCTTTAATGCCACCAAGAGCAATATCCAAGGGCAACATGTTGAGCAACATTAGTTCAGAGATGGGGAATTATCCAGTTCAATTACCGTAGTTTACGTCCACAACTATTAGTATCAGAATCAAAGATTGTGGTAATGAACTGCAATCAAGCGCAGAAGTCTGCTGCAAAAGTTGTGCTTCTATTGTTCACGACATGTTTCGAGCTGGGTACACTTGATAAAGAGCCCAGCTCGAAACATGTCGTGAACAATAAAAGCACAACTTTTGCAGCAGACTTCTGCGCTTGATTGGAGTTCATTACCACAATCTTTGATTCTGATGTTGAGCAACATGTTGCTCGCAAGCCAAGCAACTGGTTCAAGATCACTGCTTTAAATGATGTCCCATAACTCAATAGTTCTATGATTGAACAGCACAGTGGTGGATTTTTATAATTTATATCTTTAAAATTTAGGTCATGCATATTCAGTTTTTGGCATTGCAGCTGACGTCTCTGTGTTGTTGTTCAACTATAGCTGAAAGGAATGTCAGCTAGGCATGGCCTAGTACCATATAAATTTCACTTTTCCTTGCTACATCCTGACTTTTAAACCATATAGAAAATAACATTTATTTTATTTTGAAGTTTCTATCCAGAAAAGAAACATTCCCAAGCTGTGTGCTCCTTCCTTTGTTTTTGTTTGTTTTCCTTCTGCTGTATCCGATTTCTTCTAATAAGCATTCAAGGTTATGCTAAACTCTCTGGCACAAAGGCTGAAACTATATAACTATTACATACTTAACATATAAAAAGCCCTATCATAACCCATAGGAAAACATGAAGCATGCAATGTCTGAGGTTTTGGTCTTTCCGTAAATAATACGAAATCTGCTTTCAAGAATCACTTCCCATCCTCCCACCTATAATATGCTATGATTAAGGGCCCATTATTCTCTTCAGCCTGTACGTCTCATGTTACTGGAATGCTGGATAATATTCAATGTGCTATTAAGAGCAAAGAATGGCTCCACTCATTTTGCGAAAACCCTAGCAAATTGAAATCTTAATAATATTTGTTTCTTGGCAGACAGGCATTCTAAATAAGGCTTGTTTCTAACATAGTGTCAATAATTTAATTAGACCGTAAAGAAAACGCTCTGACTTTTACAGGTGTTTTAACTTTAATGCAACAAAAAGGAGGCTGCAAAACAGATGTTTTGCCTACAGACCTGATGTATAGATTGGCTGTAAGTGAACACAGAAAAAGACTGAATGTAGAAGGCCTTTGGTTAGAAAGAATCCCTCAAGGATGCAAAAGAAAAGCTCTTTAAATTTCTTAGAAAGGTTGATGTTTTTTTCTTTCTCTTAATGGGGATAACTGGTGAATGGAATTGTAATTTTAAAGGGAAAATGCACATTATGTATAACTATGGCATTGCAGCAGGAAGTATAGCATGAAGCTATGGGTTTTGGTGAGCATAGAAATCTCTGCATACTTGTATATACACATATGGATAGCTGCTGTCATATTGCTGGCCTTGCCAGACGTAAGCTTGGACTTTATGGTTATAGGTCAGCACTAAATGTGGCCCTCAAAAAGATATTTATATGCCTCAAGACCAGCAGGAACTGAAATTATTTAGTTCAGTTGTACATTGCATTGAAGTCACCTGCTGAGTGAATTCCAAAATGAGTCCTGGATTAGGTGCATCTCTTTATATCAGTATTAAGAAACAAGTAAGGCAAACAATTACAGATGCATAATGAGATGTACAGGATAATATGTTGATTGGTTGAGCTGGGACAGTTTAAAAATTATTTGTACCAACATTTACAAGATTCCTTTTTCTCTTTTGTTTACAACACAGGGTCACAATTTCAGTTATCTTCTGCTATAATGCCTACTGCACACGGGTTAATTTTCAGAGTATTTTTAAGGCACCTCAGTATCCCAAATCACCACCTCCATTACATTCAATGACCTGCCACTGGCCATTTAAGGTGACAGTAGCACTTTTTCGAGAATTTCAGTGTACTGTACATATTGGGAGGCAGTAAGTGATGGTTATGTGCTTCATTTAGCATGCATTTTGATAATGGTAACGTTCAACTATTCTTGTTCTTGCCACACACAGAATGGGCTGCCGAGGCACTAGGAAAATAATCCAGTGTGCTCTGATCCCCAAGGGCACCCTCAACCAAACACCACTGCCTTCCTCCCTCCTGCTGCCTAGGTTCTACAGGCCCCCACAGCACACTGCTAGCCTAACCCCATGCTTATTGAAAACTTGTCAGGTATCAAGGCGAGTCTGAAGGTACAGTATAAGCCTCCCCCACGCTTCCCACTGAGCTGCACCCTGGATGTTGGTACAGGACGGTCCCAGATAAGGAATAGTAAGAGTGCCAAGTGAGCCCACAGGATAACAGTTTGTGAATAAGGACTCAGCACTTATCTGCAATTATAGAGACGAAGTCAGGAACAGGCCGGGTCATACACAGGAAAGCCATCAGGAGGCAGGTGCCAATTTGGGAATAGTCAAGCTGAGTAGTCAGGAGAAGCCGAGGTCGAGATCAGAGTAGTTATCACAGAAATCCAGGGATAATCAGAAGAATAGTCAGGAACAAGCCGTAGTCGTAATCAGAAGAATCAAAAGGAGTTAATAACGCTTAGTGTCAGTAGAGGCGATCACTTCGCATTGAGCCTTGGCCTGAGCGTCCTTTTAACCTCAGAACGCACGCTTGCGTCAGAACGTGCGTCTGCGTCAGAACGCATGCCTGTGTCAGAATGTGCGCGACAGAACACGTTAGGACTTGCGCCCGCAACAGGCGCTGGCGTAGAGACGCCGGCTAAAGCGCGAGATGACGTCAGCCCAACCCGGGCCTGCTCTGCTGGGTCCTGACAAAACTACAGGACCAGTAGGAGGAGTTAGGAGGAGGTATGTTGTGGGGTGGGACCGCTCCCCCCACATCCCCTTGCTGGCTGAAATCTGATCCCATCCCCAAGTGGCTAAGATCCCCAGGCCAAGAGAAGTGAGGAAGATAGAAGGTACAGAGTTGAGGATGAGTCCACAAAGGGTTGATGGTGGTAGGCCCCTAAGATGGTAGCCCTGGTGGGCCCTGGACACCCAGTCCGACACTGCAAAAGCTTTTTGGAGGCTCTTGGAGATTTTTTGCATGGCCCAAAGAAATTGTCTGTTCTTCTTCGTGCTTTTTAGACTTTTTTTTAAGTGAATCATATTGTTGCAAGGGCTCACTTACTGATGCAAATCTGCTTCACTTAATCGTATATCTAGCATTAATATGTTCCCTTAAGGGTAAATACACATCCACAGAAACCTAGGACAAACATTTATGTACAATGACTCTTGTATCTATAGCATCTAAGTATTTGTGGCACTCTAGCTATGAATCATTCTATATCTTCTTGTAACACATTTGTCAGTGTGACACATTCTATCTCCATATACGTTTGTCTTGCGTTCATATACATGTCTGGGTCTTATTTGAAGTATCATATTTTATAGACTTAAGGTCAGAGTTGAAGTTACAGTTGATTGTCCTATAACTATAAAGGGTTAGAAGGACTCACATATCGGATTTCAGAACAAGGAAGAGATGACCTCATGTGATGTCCTCTGTTTCACTCACCCCATCCGACAACGGTGTCTCAAATACTTGTATCTTCTTTCAGCTGTTTATAGGCTTATTCTCATCTGGAGCTGTGATTCACTCATTTCTGTCACTGATTTGCACAATAATACCTGAAAACAAAGGCTGTAGGAATAGGTTTACAACCTGAGTACAAGTTGCATGATGTCATATGAAAATATCCAACAATAAGTATTGTTTTTAATGTGTAGTATTGTTCTGCCACCTTGCCCATTACCTCATGAAGCTGTAATGATCCACTTCAAAGGACTTTGGTTTTTATATTACATTTCAGTAATAGTCAGTGCTTCCTTTCATTGCTTTACATCCCGCTGTAGTTTCAGCTGCTCTTCTGTGTTGAAGGACCTACAGCCGGTGAAATGTAGAGTACTAAGAATCTGGAAGTATTTTTTGAATTTTGAAAACTGGTTGGCAGAAACATTTAACCTTCAGATGTCACTAAATGGGGTGTACGGATCCCTTTGCTTTTTGGAACCACTGGTTTAAGTTTTTTAATTCATTTTTACTATCCAGTTTTGTGGAGAGAACACCTGTAAACATGAATTTAAATGAGCAGACACAACAGGAAATAAATGTGCACTAAATGTATTAACATGTAATGTTCACTTTATATATAGCCTATCGAGTAAAATAAAAAAAGTCTATAAGGATAATCAAAAAGTATTGTGATAAACTGTATGTATATATAGCTTTCAGTGGAATATCCACACTCCAAGGCAAAACCACGAGAGGAGGGGTTCACGGGGTGTGTGTGTGTGTGTGTTAGGTTAAAGGGGTTGTTCCCTTTCCAAACACTTTTTTCGGTTCAGATGGTTCCCCTGAAATAAAGAATTTTTTAAATTACTTTCCATTATTTATTTCTTACTGTTTTTTCCAAAATCTAAATTTAAAGTTTAATGCTGGTGTCTCTGGTGTTTAGAGTCTGCACCTGAATTACTGAGCTGCCAGACTGAAACTGTTTTACTGACTTACTATTGGTCGATTTGACGAAAAAAATTTTGGTCGGTTTTTGATCAAATTCGAATCGTTCGATCGCATTGTTCAAATCTAATTATTCGAACAATTAAAAAATAAATAAATAAAATTTCCAGGACTTAAAAAATCTTCCAGGAGTTCCCCTATAGGCTACAATGGCAATTCAGCAGCTTTAAGGTGGCAAAGTGTAAAATTCTAAGTTTTTTAAAGAGACAGTACTTCGAATTTCCGAATTTTTTTTCAATTCAAATCGAATTTTGGGCTATTCGATAGTCGAAGTAGCCCAAAATCACTTTGAAATTCGAATTTTAAAAATTCTAATGTCATTAGAAAATTTACTTCGACCCTTAGTAAATGTGCCCCTTAGTTGATAGATTTCTCAGCAGCATCTCTGAAGTATTAGCAACTATTGTATCAATTCTAACAGCTACCTGTAATGAAACCCAGGAATTCGGCTTAACAGGGACAAAGATAAGAAATATATCCATTAAATGTATCAAATTAGAACAGTTATTGTTAGAACAGTGATCATATATAATGTGATTGTACTTTTACTGTGTGAAGTGTAGTATGATAACAGGTCTACCCAACTTAAAGTGCCACTGACTGACCCACTTGTACCTGAGCAACTCCCAGTACCAGTTTTTCTTCTTTGCAGCAAAGGATCCAGTCACAGAGATGTTTCTTGTCAGCAATAACTGGTTTATTTACAGGCGACTGGTAAATAGGAATACATATACAGTTGCTTTGGTCGAGGCAAAGTCAAATGCAACAATGACAATCCCTTTCAGGCGTACAGTAGAACAAACTGTGTAGAAATGACCACACTATTGGCCAATTCCTCTCTTAAAACAAAGTACGTTCACACAGGGATCTTCACCCTGAGGTCTAATATCCCTGCTCTAGTGGTTCACTTACAACTGGGTCCTAAACCCACTATTCCTACTTTTTGGAGCAGAAGCTCCTCTTTCTCCTAGAGTGACTGTAACTAATGCTCCCACCTAGTGGGCAAACCTTGTACTACAATGGACCCAGGCAAGAGGACCTAACTGCCTGGATGAATCAGTGAACTTCAAGGACAACTTTAGGTGGACAAATACAGGGGAGACTGTCTGAGTAAACCATACCTAAATCTCGGGGACTCCACACACCCACACACACACGCATATGGATTATCAAATACAATTTATAGGGCCTAAATTGAGTGGCAACTTATGCAGTTTTAGCCAAGAAGGGACTAATTTTTGCCTGCAGATTCCTGTTTATTTCTACCAGTAGGGACCGCTCCTTTTGAGAAGAACCAGGTATATGACCTGTATAGAGTCCAGTTGCCTGTAGTCTCAATATTGTTTTGAAAGTGTGTTTACTCCATTCAAATTATAACATCTATGAGACATGGGAGCAACCATATTTTTCTAGGCAACTTTATACACGCAAACACACACTTGTTTCAAAATTCATAACTGATTAGTATAATACAGGTACCCAATAATTATTATTATTTGTTGTTTAATAACATTTTAGTGCTTTACAGAGAAAGTTGGAAAGAGTCAGAAGAAGGCAAATTATTCAATACTATAAAGATTAAATAATGACGACCAATTGAAACATACTAAAACTTTTTATCCCAGCTCATTGAAGAACCTACTAGGAA